>JAHHPV010014688.1:0-10762 GCA_023547045.1 Mycena sp. WM
GATACGTCAGATTGCATGGAAATTATTGTTTGGTGCCTTGCAGTAGAGTACGAAATCTCATATGGGAATAAAAAGGGGACCATTTTACACTTCTTGTAAATGTGGCTTGATGTGATTCGAGTTGGGAAGTGAACAAAAGCGGAAAGTTCATTCCGTTTGCACTTCCATTTCATCCCAGAACAGCTCCTCTCCTCTGAAGTCACGGTCAGATTCGCTGATAACATCCGTGGAAGAAAGGCTCACCCGTCAATAACAATTTTCTTGAACACAGATACCGGAAAGTCGCGGAAACATGGGAAGGGGAACGCGGTATGGTCCCTCATGTTCACCCCGGTCACCCAAGGTTTACCTTCAAACAGTGTCCGGGCCCTCTCCACGATGTCGACTTTGCCCATCGCTAGCATGCGATGCTGCCACCGCGCAACTTTGCAGAGCAACTGTTCGACGAACATCGCTCCAAAGTCGACCGCCTCTTTGTCCTCTTTGGTTAGATGGTGATCGAGCCAGGAGTAGAAACAGAAGAACGCTGCGCGGATGGCAGAAGGGGAAGCGTTGGATGGCAGCTGGAACCCTAGAAGTCTGAGCCCTCCAAATGCACCGTAGTCACGGTTGGAGCAGATCCACTGAGCCATCGACGTCGGAGAGGGGTGCTCTGCAATCCCAGCATATACCATTGTGTTGGCAAACTGCAATGCTGCAAGTCCGCTGCCGAATCCTCGAACCCCGCTGTCCATAATCCACGCCACTACCTCCTGCCAAGACTTGCGAGGTGCATCACAGGCAGAGGGATCTTGCCCGGCAAGTGGTCCGAGGAAGCCTTCCCAACTGCGCTGCACTTCCTCACAAAAGTAAGGCTCAAACTTCTGTCTCAACGTGAGCACAAAGTATGATCCTGTTGCGGAGTCGCTATATGCCGGATGGACGCTATACCAGGTATTGGCTTGCCCATAGACAGCTGGATTATCGCACCGGATGGGTTCCACGTCGGGGTTTGAGAGGTTGAAGTTCTCTACGTCTTCAAAGAAAGCAATGCACTCCTCCACGGACGTGAAATGCATCTGTCCGTCCCTCTCCTTCACCCGGTCCAGAAACTCGGATGTCGTGCTGCCTTGACCAGTACCCAAATAGGCCAGGAGACTCGAGACCCCGGTTTTGGTCGTGAGCAATTTTAGTGGAAACACCTTCTTGAGCAGGACGAGACTGCTGAGGTCTGCGCGGATCGGGTTCGTCTGGTCGGGATCGTAGCGAGTTCTCTGACCGGTTGTTGGATGAATGCCGTCAAGCAGTCTCCGGTAAATGGTGGTGGCGGTGGTAGGCAAGTGGCCTCGCTTTCGGGATAAAGCCTCGCGCATGATGATTGCGGCAATACCAAACTCGGGTTTCCAAGGGAGGAGTCTCTCGAGCGTAGGTCGCAAGTCAACAGCTTCTCTGTGCTTGGTTGGTTTACGACCTTTGGCCAGCATGGAGAGCGACCGATCAGCAGATAGAAATGCGGCAGGGTTGTCATACTCCTCGTCCGTGAGAGTGTGGCCCGTACTGATAGATAGAAGGCCTCGGTGCACAAGCTGCGCCATACGAGCACATTGGTCGTTCGGCTCGGGAGTCTCGACAAGCAAATCGAAGAGATAGGCATCCAAGACTCTGAGTGCAGCACCTGGACCCCCCTCAATTGCGCGAGCAAACAAACTGTCTCGAGCGAGGGCAGAGGGAAACAGTCGACACGGGTTCTGCCAGAAGACGTTCATAGCAGAAGCCGAAAATATTCCGTCGCCAAAGAAATCTGCAATGCTCTGCAGTATTGCGCCACGTGTGATACATCGGTCACGAACAGCCTCAAATTCTGCTCGGCTTCGCGATTCACGCGCTTTTGGGTTGATATATCGGTCGACCTTCATCATGGGCTTCAGGATGAGATGCTCATCCCATAGGGAGCATAGGGTTTGAGCGACGGCTTGGTACACCCCATGCTCCGTGGCCAACCTGATATTCGGTCGCATCTTCAGCGTGATATGATTTCCCTTCGCATCCGGGAGCAGGCCAAAGAGGGTGGCAGGTACATGGGTCCAGTCAACATCAGTGACAGGGAGTTCGGCTCGCCGCTCGCCGACCTTGCGTTTTTTCTTGCGGCCAGGACCCTGACCCGGCTGTTTTTTTCCCTCTGCCTGGTCTCGCTTCGCTTTGAAGTCCCGAACAAATGCGAGAACATGTTCCACGAGAGGTGCAAGCGTAGGGAATTTCTTGGCCAGCTCTTCCGCGCCACCATCCTGACGGCGAATTTCGGTAAGGTCGTTGGCGAGCAATGGTCCCAGATTCACAGTCCACTGATACACCGCAATCAGCGAGCGGCAGATCTGAGCCTGTGTACTGCGCCCAATGATATCCGCAACGTACTGCTGCGGGATCAGGTCGCCTATAGTGGAACCGACGTCAGCAATACAGGCGAGGGTGAGGCTAGCCAGGTGCACACTCCAACCGCTATCAGTCGCAGACTGTAATCCGAACAGCATTTGTGTACTGAGGTCATTGTGACGTTCAATCTGGTCAACGATTCTCCCGGCTACGGCTCGCGGCGGTGGCAGATTGGCAGCACGGTAGTCTGCAGCCTTCTTCAAAGATCCCTGGCTGGTCTGGAGGCCATCGCACTCGTCCCACAGTTGGTGAAAGTTGAAAAGCGTGTCAAGGAGGTCTGTTTTCAGCTCTCCGTCCTGTAGCGGACGCGAGACCGAATCCAGAGGCTTGAAGATGCGGTCCGACAGACCTGCACGACCTTTACGTTTCGGGAGCTCAAAATCTGACTCGGAGTCGGAGCTGGGGCTATTCGCTCGGGAAAACGGAGGGGATGGGGAAGGGCTGAACGGTGCGAATGGACTTTGCTCGCGGTATTTCTTCACTAGATCCCTCGCATTTCTGAATGTTGCGTGAGCAAGTACCTTTGTGCTGTTGATCCCAACGAGATAAAAAAAACCCACAGTAGGTTGTCCTCGGATTCCCAGGTATCATGTTCGCCGCTGTATCCCACCCAGTGAACCAGGTAAAAGTTTTGTCCATCCTAGATAGAGCAAAAAGTCAGGTCAGGCACGGAGCACAAAGATTCAACACACCTGGTAATCCCAACCGATTATTTCTTCTACCTCATATACATCTTCATCGACACTGTTGCGTTTTCTCTTCTCGCCATGAGAATTGGTACCGAGATTGCCTGGAATTTGGAGTTCGTCAGCGGAGCTCGCTTGAATCATGTCAGATAGCTTGCCGTTGGTCTGATCCTGAACCAGCTCTGTCGAAGTCTTACTTTGAGATGTTACAACGTCTGAAAGCCAAAAGACTTCAGTCAAGTGTAATTCGAATGTATCAGACAACTGGCCGTTTGTATCGCCTTGGTGTACATCTGTTGGAACTTCGCTCTGCAATGTTATGGCGTCTAAAAGCGGAACATCGTTAGCAAAGCTGATTTAGATTAATCAGAAAACTTGCTTTCGACTGTCGCCAATTGATATTCGGGCACAGCCTCCAAATTTGAGGATGGATTGGGATGATTTGTCAACGGCGTCCCATCATCCTCGTCGGAGCTGCAGCTTGAAAGCAACTGTTGCACTCGTTTTCTTCTGTTTGATCGACGCTGTCGTTTAGATGCGGTAGAGTCAGGCTCCGCTACTTGATTTCCCTCAAGCCGAAGCATCGATGAGGCATCACGACCTGGCTCTACCCGGTTATCTGCTGTGACAGGCAGC
Source organism: Mycena sp. WM (assembly GCA_023547045.1). NCBI lineage: Eukaryota > Fungi > Basidiomycota > Agaricomycetes > Agaricales > Mycenaceae > Mycena > Mycena sp. WM. The sequence goes on from JAHHPV010014688.1 coordinate 3,732, forward strand.
GGCGGGGCATCACCACTCCCTCCTGAACCCCGGTCTCGACCATTTGCCGCACGAACTGGAGGCCCAGTACCGTATTTGTCCAGGTAGTCCCTGATCTTTGGCCGGTTTAAAACGTCTGTAAGCCTGAAAATATTCTGCACTCAGTCTTGCAGCAATGCTGACGCAGAAGGACTGTTACCATAGGGTTTCCTTCTCGCAAAAACGCTCCACTTGCGTACTACCCTCCAGAATCAGAGTCCAATATGCCTTTAATATTGGGGTTCAGTACCGAACAATTATCCATACCCGAAATAGATTCTACCTCAGAACCGCGAACCTCCCGAGAGACCACCTCGGCAATGCGGGGAATGGGATTCACCCGTTCTGGGGTAGATAGCGGCCGATTAAACACAGGCCAGATCTTGTGCTCTGTGGGCAGTGGCTTGGGTGCTTGCAACTTGCCCTCGCAGACGTCCTTGATGCGCTTTTGACGATCTTGGAACTCCGGTTTGGTGAGGTTCAGAGAGTAGTCGAGCGTGAGTCTGCCTAGCCATTCGTAATATCTCATGTAGAGACAGATGAGCTCATATGTTTCGTCGTCTTCAACGTCCAGAAGAGAGGGCTGGAGATGTCGGGCCTTCCCGTCTTCATCCACGTAGGTTGTATTCTCGAACAGATTATTGACGCTGAGCCCGAGGTTGAGTCCGCACTGCGCAAAGTAGTTCTTCAGTGCATATACGCCTTCAGTAGCCAGCCGGTTGGCACGAGCACCTCGGTCGCCGAGGATAGTGTCGCCATGGACCGAGTAGTATCGGCGATTTTTGTCGCGCTCATGAGGAGCAGGGGAATGGAGGAATCGCAACGAGGGCGTGTACATGATCTGAGTGGCGCGCGTGGTAGCGGCTGCACTGAAATACATGACCAGACCGACACGGACCTGACTACCAAAGCGCTGGAAAAGGTCTTTTGCTTCACCATGCTCGATCCAGGCATCTTGGAGCTCTTTCATGTATGTTGGAGGGTACCCAGAATGGATATCTGTGCCGCGGAAGGCGCAGAACATGATGTAGATCCCGAGCTCACGGACGTAGAGCCCGCCTCGATTCCAGAGAAAAGGTCCGAGGTCGCTTCCCGGAACGAGACGGAAAAGCAATACGAACAATGTCAGACGAACGCGGTCGTCTTTTGGATCCAAATGATTTTTTCCTTGGGGTCCAATGCTCGAAGAGAGTAGTGCCTCTACAAGCGACCACACTTCTTTCAGAGACCGATGCCGTCCGCGTCTTCGCCTCTGAGGCTCGACTGGTGAAGGAGCTATTTTTAATCGCGTCAGTTTGTGAAATTGAATTGCATGCAGTTGGTCCTACCGTTTGAATTGACGTCCAGTTCTTCATCGTCCGAGAATTCAACATCATCGGTAGGATCCGGCACTGCGCCCTCCACAACGTTGGCTGCAGTCGAGCCGTTTGCCTGACAGCTAGTAGGCCCCGGCTCGCTACCGCCAAACGCAACAACATTGTTGAAGTGCCCTCCAAACTCTGCCATTGCCCACTCGAAGTTTGATACACAGAGTGGCATAATCAGCCGGTATAATCGGTGAAGAATCTGCAGGAGCTCCTTGATAACGCCGCTGGCCTCAGGAGTATTCGTCTGTACTGCGGGAAAAACGGTCCCGGCACCCTCGCCCTCTCCAACTGTGGATGCCAAATTGTAAGACCCATCACCGTTCAGCGAGATGGCGCCGGACCTGGCTCCCTTGCTAGAGCGCAGATTGAGCTTCATCCCATCCAGCTCGCACAGTCCGGGGGTTGTGGCGGTTCCCCAGACCAGCTCCATGAGTCGCGGCACCAGACTGGAAACCTCGGAACCCTCATCGTACTGTTTCAGAGAGTCCAACGTGTGAATACAGACGGCGGTAACAGCTTTCTTTGGATTATTATCGACGAGGTGCACCAGAGGGATTCCCACAGGGGCCTTGACCATACCGGGGATGGGATCCGACACAAACGAGCGCGTAGACAGATCAAATCCAGTCGGCGTGATATTGGGGGGAACCCGGATGTTAAGCATGTCCTCGCGCTCTACTAGCTTGTCGGGTCGGACAGGAGCGGAATAAAAAAACCCACGCCGATAGGAGTGGTCCGGGCCGGTGTTAAGGGTATAGACGGGGGCCTGCGGATATATCCCTTCTCCAGCTGCAAGCGCTGGAGTCGCAGGTGGCGCCGGCTCGAGTCGGTCGATCTCCGGCTTCCCGAGCTTGGAAATCGAGTCGGCTGGCCACTTGAAGAGTTCCAATGGAGGTTCGAGGGCAATTACTCCTTTCAGCGGCATCCCAAACTGACGTGGAATGTTGGGATTGGTGAAGGCTTGACAATAATCGTGAATAAATTATGGATGCACTTTGTGGTATTAGACGCACCGGTTTCGGATGGTTTAAAGCCATCCAGATTGATAGGAATCCAGGGAAACGAGTGCAGAGCCGGCGGAGGATTGAGTACTCCATGAGACTCGCCTGCGCTTTGCTGCATGGTGGACTGGGATAAAACGGGGGAGGAATTGGGCTGCACAATGACAGGCACTGTGGAGCTCGGACCTGCAGGCACAAGATCTAGGGGAGCAGACTCTGCAACGGTAGACATTGCAGAGTTCGCAGCAGGCAGCGAGGCGGCTGTCTGGACCGGGTGAGAGCGCGGGTGCGACAACTTGTGTATGGCTTCATTCAGACGCCCAAGCTGTTGGAGGACGGATGAATCTGTAGATTGTAGGTCTAGATTGCTGACTCTAGCAATGAGTGCCTCTAGCTCAGCTGAGAGTAGCCGAGACATCGCTTGGGTGGGAGCAATGTCAGTGCGTGGATCCATGAGGCAGTGACAGGCACAGCCACACGGATCAAAACGCCCAGGTTAGCTCTACCATCAGTGACTGATGGTAGAGCCAAACCCGCCGATTTGAATAGAGGGATTAGCTGGCTCTTCTGACTAGATTTTGGGCAATTATAATCCTATCATGATTTAAATAACATCAACGGAGCCAAATTTCGAAAAAAGGTCTCAGTAACAGAGAGCCCCTAACTACGATCTAAGCTCGATATTGATAATGACGCTGGCCTGGGCTCACAAAAATCTACGAGAAGATGTCCAGGACACTTTTTCTAGTTGGGGCCCAGCCCTGGTAGTTGTGTTTCACAGTACTGAGGCGCTGAAGTCCAAAATTGTAATGATTTGCCGAAAACCTGAAATGTAACATATTCTAAACACAAAGTGTACTGCATGACCCTGTAAATAAAGTCCGTTGTATTCAATTCTTGCTTGCACTTGCGCTTTGCTGATTTACCGGCTGTAGGAGTATTGTCAGGCAATATTTATTCAGAAGGAAGCATGCTATACGAGTCGGTGTGTACTAGTATCACGGTTTCCATAGATATATGGGCACTCAAAAATAATTACTGACTGGGTAAACGCAGCAGAGAACATAGCCGCTGACGGGAATTGAAACTTGACGAATGCGGGTGGCAAGAAGCTGTGCTCTTGTTTGATGTTGCTTGGTGTACATTGCTTCTTGCGTCATCCCACTATCTGGCACTCAGAAAACGCTCTCTGGCTGCATTCTTCTGAGTGCCATTCCCCAACACGAGCTTGCTAGCAGAATGAGCAAGGAAACTACCAACACCCTGAATGCGTGAGTACAGGTGCAGGTACATTGATGGTGCCTAGATTGATCATTCACTTCGACCAGATTCATTAAGAATCAAGGATCGAGGCACTCAGACATACAAGATGATGGCTCGCTCCCGATGTTCCTTCTGGTTATTCCGGCCTTCAATAATGAGCCGGTGCAGGAAGCACAGCATCTCTCAGAAAGCGGTGGAAATGCACACGCGGCGGTGGCCTCCGATGATCCCTCAATAAAAAGCCAGTCTCCAGAAGGTGAGCTCTTTTGTTCGTAGGCCTTGCCGTATATACTGATATATACATAGGTGCCACCTCTCAGTAGTATTCAAGCGAATGTATTACTTGTCAGAATCAGACGGTAGTGAGTGCCACCGGAATGCGTATTCAAAGAATTTGCGATACAGTACGACGCAATTGATTTACTATACGTATTGCCCGGCCCACAGTTCCCGTACTTCGGAAACATGGCTCCTCAATGAGGAGATCTTCATGCGGACGGCGTTGGCATCAGCAACCTGCAGGTCCGTCCCACCTACATATCCGCTGTGGGGATCGATGGAAGACAAGATACGAGTGCTCATCATCGAGTTGAGCGCGGCGAGCAGCATGTGGTGACGAGGCTCCATGGGAGGCTGCACTGAAAGTCCCCGCTGCATGCGATCAACCAGCTGTCGGAGCAGAAGATGGGCATTGCGTGCTGCAGCGACCTCGGTACGGCATGTCGCAAACTGACCGGGCGAGACTGCCATCCAGGTCGCTACATCATCGGGGCTTATCTGAATCTGATTGCCTTGAAAGGAGACTTCCGCTGCGGTAATCTGTCGGGCGGCAAAGACAATACCCAAGGCTCGACACACCGACATGATCTGCCTCTCAATCAGGCAATGGTTGTATGCGGATTCGTAGCCCGGGATATTGAGGAGCATGGCCAGCTCATTGCGCTTGGATGCATATTGGGACTCGAGATAACCATTGATGAAGTTGACGGGCTGCGGGACAGTGGGGGCGACAGGCCGAAGGGTGAGTGGGTTTGTATTCTGACAGATGCGTAATCAGAAAGTTATATTCAGGAGCAGAAGTACATACCTCGGGATAGACGTAGAGGACAAACACGGACACGTCTTCGTTGAGGCCAAGGCTGGATAGGAGAGCGGTGCGAAGCTCTGAATCGCGCGCTGGGGGCACGCGAGCAGAGTCGGCAGGCGCAGCGCACACCAAGTCAAGTTGTCCGACCTCCATGAAGTCAGCAGTGATATCCTCCGGAACCCGAGAGATGGCGACTCGGAACTCAGAGGGACTGAGGGTCTCCAGAGTGCGACCGGCAGGTCCATTGGCAAACACCAGGAAGTCGATGATACCGCCTGCACGGTGGGTTTCAGTCATTGGTCCAGGTACATAGAAGACCGTCTGATTCCCGGGAGCAGAAATGACGCCCAGAAAGTACAGAACGGTGGGCGAATCAATGATAAAATCTGTACGCGCATTGGTAACAACATCGCATCTTCGAGACGGCATACCTCGTGGGGAGACGTAAGCACTGGTTTCCACCGCGGCCACAGAATTATCAGTGACCGACATTTCCTCTGAGGGAGGGGCAGGCTCGTCGATGATCTGCGAGACGTCAGGCTGAGGGGAAGGCCCCCGGTCAAGTTCTGATGCGACAATATCTTCGGGGCGACTCGTAACAAGGAGTATGCGCCTGAGCTGCCAAATAATGTCAGCCGCAGGGTCAGACGCATCAGGCGGGCTCCCATAGGTGGGTGTGGGATCGACCCGCACATTCCGTGGACTCGGATTAAAGAGAGCCGTGGCTGAGATCATACATTAGATGGTGTATTGCTGCAAGAACAGTCACATACTACGGCTCTCCATCTCGTGATCGATGGGAAACTCTCCTGGAGTCTCTCCGCCAGTATCGGAAATGAGTCCTGAAGAAGACCGAGGTAAGTGAAGAACGCCTGGGGTAAATTCTTTGGAAACTCGCCTGGGACATCTTCTGAATTCGCTACAAGGCAACCGGTCGGCAAAAGCACTGCGTAAGGGTGTCTGAAGAGGTGAAGGACCCGGGTGCTCACCACCGACTGGCCCATTTGTGGGCTCAGGAGCTAGAGAATGGACCTCATCCGGCCTCCGAGGAGGCCTGACCGTTCTGGTGCTACGGCGGGTACGGGCAGCTGCAGTGCTTTTTTTCTTGCGGGAGGGCATGATGGGAGACGGCAAGAGACTGAATCCCGAAAGCGCTCTTATAAGCCTGGCCTGGGCGGAGATTGAAAATGTTACCCTCCCAGCTGCATTCTGAGATATCACATGTTGGACGAAGAGAAGAGAATACGGTGGAAATTTTTCTTTGGGCTGCAGTGCTATTTACCGAAACCTGTTTTTGCACTGCTATCTATGCCGGAATATATCCTATCCTATCTACGGAAACATTTTTTGTGCTGCTATCTACGAAAAGGATTTTTTTTTCTGGTCTATTAAAAACAAGAATCGAAATAACACGTTAAATAGCGTTGTATGTAAGGTCGGCATTGTAGAGTTGTGTATGAGCCCAAACGTCAAACTCAGTATGTTCCTCCCCCTGAGGCGATTTTATCATCAAATCAAAGAGCTTCCCATTGATGCGCACATCAACAGCCCCAATGCAAGTATGGAACTGAAGGGGCGGTGGCTCCGAGTGGGCAGCAACCTAGAATAATGTGAGTGTGGATATGATGAACGAAAACGGCAGAAACCAACCTGGGGTGCCGACTGAAGGTGGGAGGAAATCGTGAACTGGCATAAAGCGTCACTGGCGAGGATATTTCCCGAGTGTGAAGGAACACGCACCTTGATTTGCCAGTCATCCCTAACAGGGAGCAGCGACGACTCAAGAGCGGTCAGAAGAAGCAGCTGGGCGCGAAGAAAAGGAGATGCCGCAGCCCGCTCCATCTCTGCATCCGACGTGACAAGCCCATGATCCCGGAACCATTGCGGGTGACCGCGCCCAGCAAGATAGCGTTTGAATCGAAGCTGAAACAAAGAGCGCATCAAGGGTACCTCTGGCGCTGCCGTCAATGGAGACAAGACATTGAAATCAAGATGGTCGAGGACGTCGTCAAGGCTTGCGATCTGACGGCGGTACATGCCAGCGATCAAGCACGCGGCATCCAAAGATGGCGGAAGTGCTGAGAAGAGTCAGACAGAGTCGAGTCATAAAAAAAGAATGCGCACTGACCGCACCGAATGTGATCTCACTCGAGAGCCTCATGTCAAATCCTGCTTGAAGAGCCAGGAAATCGGAATGCGTCCATGGTACCTCGCATCCCAAGAGCTTGCGTGACAACAGTTGGGTCGTCAGGTCCATCAGCAATACCTGGGTCGGCTACATACCTCTACGTAGTC
>JAHHPV010014777.1:0-10544 GCA_023547045.1 Mycena sp. WM
TCCATCACAAGCGAGATTTCCTTCCCTCAGCGACATTCTATGGCTGTAGCCTCAGAATTCAGTGGCTGGAAAGGCCACTATATACTCTAGTATACACACAATTAATTTCAGAATTTATTACGAACAATGGCAAGCCCTAGGTACAACAAATCAAAGTTGTGATCCATTGATGCCTACTATACTGTAACTGTGAGTTTTAAACACGCGTGATGCGATTTTTGCGTCAACTGACTATTGTTGGTGCAGGAAAACCATAATAAAGAAATCGAGGCGTACGAAGACGTGAGTTTCCCAGTCAATAATTGCACTTCACCTGAATTATAACCACCTCTGCGTAGACAATTGCTACTTTACGTGAAAAATATAAGCGGGGGAGGGCGAAAAGGATCGAGGTCGTTGTTCGACATTAATAATAGTGTAGTAGCGACCGTTTATTTTTGGAACCCTCGTTTTATTTGGTGTCGTGCCTGAGCATATGGTAGAAATAAAGTTAGCTACTTCTCTGTACGTGTTTGTAATATTCTACAATGGTTGTTGAGATTGTGCCTACTTGAGTACTTTGCAAGAAAGGATGAAAGTAAGTTTTCAAGTCGGTTATAATGTGATTTTTGCGTCAGCTGACTATTGTTGGTGCAGGGAAAGCACAATGAAGAGACCGAGGAGTTAGAAGAAGTGAGTTTTCCAGTCAATAATTGCACTTTACTTGAATTATAACCACCTCTGCGTAGGCGATCGCGGACTTGCCAGACAAATATAAGCGCTAGCGGGCGAGGGCGAAAAGGGTGATCAAGGTCGATAATGCGTCATCCTTATTACTAGCGCCGTAAAATCGGAGGCTTCGCATAAACTAGTTACTCTCTTTATGAAATGAGCATGTCTGTCCATTGCAAGGGTGATAGTGAGGCCGATTACAACCGAGCATGCTTAACGGCAAACCCTGACCAATTTGCAACCAATTTGAGGCCACTTTCGGCAAATTCTAGCCCTTGAAATGACCAATTTTCCCGATTCTCTCAGAATCTCGATGCTAGAATTTTTTAGAGTAGAATCGAAATAATGTCGACGAATAACTTTGAAACGGTTTGATACCGCTTGAGGCCTCCCAGTGAAAATCCCTCATGCTGAGATTTGCTGACAATTGCTTGTCGAGAATGTAGTCTCTGTTACAGACCAGAAACGGATGACGAACAAGTATCCGTATATCTCGAGAATGGAGGATGGAGGAACGTGTTCAGCCCGTCAGAGCCATGTTGCCGAGGCTGTGTGATGAAACGCGTCGCGTCGCGACACGTCCGCAACACGTCTGCTCCCCTCTGTCGGAGTCATGAATTTCGGACTCAGCATTATCTAGAGGCTCATTGTACTCTCTATCCATTGTTCTCTGGAGAGGTATAAATACAGGGATGTAATCCTAGTAGAATATAGAATTTTTCCCCTCCCAATTTACAACATTGCTGAAAGCTGCTCAAGCTTGGCTCCGAGTTGCTTGGACCCACACATGTGACGTCATAACTTCAAGTAAATTTCCAAGTGATGGCAAGCTTTTCATCGCCGCGCCGCCAAAAAAAAAAAAAAAGTATATTCGGCGCTCGGGCCGTCACTACCTTCAATGCCGGATCCCTCGTGCCGCCCTTCGCCTTGTCCGCCTTAGGATTGGCAGCCAGCATACTTACATGATGATCTCTTGCGCGACAATCTCGCCGCCGTCCTTGCGATCTTCGGTGGTCTCCCTCGGAGAATCATCTAAACTGTATTCCCGTCGCGTTTGTCTCGCCCCATTTCAAACTTTGCTTTTTTCTTGACACGCGCTTGGTCCAAACTTCACCTGTGACACCTCCTCCCTGCGGACAAGCAATATCAAAAATAAAAATAAAAATAAATCAAGCGTCTTGTTAATACTCTTCCTCGAGACTCGGAAAATACGTCTCGCGACTTTTCAGCATCACAACACTTCTCTTTCACCATGCAGGCACCCCAACATGCGCTTTGACGCCATATGCATACAACTGTTCTCTTTGAACCGGAACTGGGCGAGAAGGAGCATCTTGAAGCGAATAGACCAGGGATATGTAGACTTCCCCAGCCGCAGAAAACGTCCGCCGAGGCCGAGTAAGCGACAGAGACAACCTCGCCATTTCAAGAACAAATTGGTCGGGAGACCGATTAAAACCGATCATGCCGAGCAAAGCCAATTCGAGGCCATTTTCCCAACAACTTTTCGGCAAATTCCTTTAATTTTTTTTTGCCAACTTTGTGCCAACTCCTTGGACTCTGCACACAGTTTCGCAGTACCGGGCGGCCGTCCTTACTGCTTCTCACTCGCATACGTTGATTGCTCCTTCCCGAAGGGCGATATCTGTGCGTTCCCCTCCCCCTCTTCGTCTATGTGCCCTTATGACCGTGCATTAATGTAGTCCAAGTTTGGCCGTTTTGTCGCAGAGTGCGTTGTGGCCCGAGCTATGCGACGATCATGGAGTTCGGCCGCAAGGTACGCGACTCAGAGTTTCCGCTGCCGCCGCTCGACGAAACCGCACCGGACAATCTTGCAGCGTTGTGTGATGCCAGTGGATCTGTTCGGGAGACGGGTGCGCTTCTTCTCCTTTCTTGTGAGTATAAGGCTGATTTGCCTCAGGCGATGATAAGGTAGTCTCTGTTACAGACCAGAAACGGATGACGAACAAGTATCTATAATGATAAGGATCTTGTTGGACGGTTGCCTTATAAGGCTGTTCGGATTTTTCCGACTCAACAAAAAGGCGGTGTTCCTGGACACTGGTCCACTGCGAGTCTACTGAGTAGAAACATGTTCAAGTAAAGAGACCGAAACTGTGGAACCTCTCAAGTACCGCCGACCCACACTTGCGGTAATTCGTTTGATGAATTCTATTCTATCCTCACGGTCCAGACAAATTGACACCCAGGGAGTGATAAGGTTTAGTTAACTTTTTGGGTTTATTTGTTGCGAATACTTCATATTTCTCTCCTTTGCTGCTCCGCCAAAACTGGACCACCACCACGCACATCGGTCCGCCCAACACTCGTTTCTCATCCCATCCAAAAAAAACTCCATAGTACCCACGTTCAACCCGTCTTTTTTTTTTCTTACACGCGCACAAGCTCGAACAGTGATCGGGGGCAGCCCTGCGGTGATGAGGAAGTCGTCATTGTCTGAAAGCCGTCGGCCTTGCTGTCTATCCCTTTTCTGTCTAATCCTTTGTGATATCTAGAATTCCCCTCCTTTGTGCGTCCTGTTATTCATTCGCCCTGGCTGTAACCCAAAAGCCCTATAAGCCTCGGCGGCATCTGAATGGAGTTCGTCGACTCTTGGCGCCGCAATCTACCCGACACTTTCACCCGTTCAGCCAGGCACTCCTCGCCCAGCGCGGCGGCTACCTCAGGCGCGTATTCTACACAGCAGCCCTCGGACCGGCTTGGTTATGATTCCTTCAACCCTTCCGGGACCGGTGACAACGACCTCAACATGGCCTTGCGTGAAATGGCCATCGCAGGCGATCCGAATGCGTTCAATTGCCATCAGCAAGCGCCCCTCACTATGCCCATTCCTCCTCAACTTTGCAACGCTCAAATGCGAGGTGCGTCGTCGATACCCCGGCGGGCGGTGATATATAGCACCGATACCCATGATTCAGATTCGCACGTCGGGCCGTCCGGCAGCCCGGATCCCAACGTGTATAACGTGTATGGGTACGGCCCCGGCCTTTACCTTGGTGTTCCAAAAGCCCTCCCTCCCAATACCCTGGACATTCGGCAGCATCGACCTGCGGTACATTTCGAGTACAATGCGGCATCGAGGCGTCCACCCCAATTTTTTTTCGCACCTCCCCAGCCTATGATGTATCCCCCACCGATGCCCATGATCCCGTCGCAGCTGCCCGCGCCATTACCGGAGGAAAAACTCGAAATCCAAGTTGGTGCTTGCTTTTTCCCCGCCACCATACTCTGATACCTCGTTGGCAGTACCGTCTGCAGCATAACACCAATCCCCGTGATTCGCACGTCGGGCCATCTGGCAGCCCAGATCCCAACGTGTATGGATACGGCTCCGGCCTTTACCTTGGTGCTCCAAAAACTTTCCCTCCCAATACCCTGGAGATTCGGCAGCAACGACCTGCGGGACATTTCGAGTACAATGCGGCAACGAGGCCTCCACCCCAGTTTTTTTTCTCACCTCCCCAGCCTATGATGTATCCCCCACCGTCGCCCATGATCTCATCGCAGCTGCCCGCTCCCTCCGCGCTAGTGATATCATCGGAGAAAACACTCGAGATGCGGGTTGGTGCTTATTTTTTTCCCCGCCGCTAAACTCTGATACCTCGCTGGCAGTATCAGGGGGTGTCGCCTCTGAATCAAGCTTACGGTAATGCATTGAATTACGGCTCGCAAATGCTAGACGCAGCCACCAATCACGGGTCTAACCTGTCTTCGACCCCATCCTTTGGCCCTGTACAGCAATCGCCGCCAAGACATGCGGCAAGAGCTCGCATCGGCTTGAGTCCTATGAGTCCTATGTTACACGAATTCCGCGCAAGTCGCAAAGTCCGACCATGGGATTTGAGGGTGAATTAATCCTCTTATATTATTTTATTACTTTTTGTGTCCGGAAGCTGAACATGATTCGTAGTCCATCGCTGGCTACGTCGTTGAATTCAGCCGAGACGGACAGGGCTCGCATTTCATCCAGAACGAATTGCCCAATGCATCTGACGAAGAGAGACAAAGTGTATTCGATGAAATTGTTCCTGACAATGCCTTACAACTAATCGAGGATGTATACGGTAATTATTATTATGTGGGCTGGTCTTGCTTTTCACTGTTCAATTCGGCTCACGGCGCTCAACAGGTTATTCAGAAATTGTTCGAGCACGGAACACAGGCACAGAAAAGGGTGCTTGCCAATATAATGGAAGGTCACATCTTTCACCTATCCTGCAACTTCTACGGGTGTCGTGTAGTGCAGAAGGTGATTGTATTTTCCCGCTTGAGCCACATGTTACGCGAATTTTTTACCTGTTTGACAGGCGATCGAGTCGATCGACTGGGAACACCAGGCTAACTTCGTTCGGGAACTGGAGCCGCATATCCTAAAATGTGTCAAGGACTCAAACTGCAACTACGTATTCCGTCCTCGTTCATTTCTGAACCACGCTGACTCCATTTGCTACACAAAAGGTGATACGCAAAGTTATAGAGCGCGTCTCTCCCGACCGCCTCGCGTTTATCGCAGCTGTAATCGGGCACGTTCTTGAGCTAGCGTATCATCCATTCGGTTGGGGGGTCCTCCAACGATGCCTGGAACATCTTCCCGATGTGAAATCGCGGCCGCTGGTTCACGAGCTGTTAGCCCATAATGTTCCGCATCTCATGCGGGATCGGGTTGGCGTGGGTTTTTTGTTTCTTGGTCGATAATACCGAGATTTTGACGGCTCAATTCAGAACTTCTTATGTCAATCCATCCTTGAGCATGGACACCCAGAGGACAAGGCTGTAATTTTTGGTCAAGTTCGCGGGCGTTTTCTGTTTATGGCCCGGCATAAGTTTGCTTCCCACGTGTGCGAGAAGGCGCTCCTCAATGCGGACTCTGAGTCCCGGCGCGCGCTCATTGAGGAAATCATGGTGCCTCCCACTATCACGGTCATGCTTAAAGACCAGTTCGCAAGTGAGTACTGTTTGGCATTTTGAAAAGTATCTGATGGTCCGTCCGTAGCCTATGTTCTCCAGCACGCATTGAAGGTCGCCGAAGGGGACCAGAAGACAGCCTTGATCGACACCGCCTGGCCGGAATTGTTGCGCATGCGAAACGACCGGACTCCGTATCATAAAGGGCTCACGGACATCGAGCTCTTGCTCGAGACACTCAGATCGCCAGAAAAGACTAAGGAAACCTAAATTTTGTTCCAACAATCAACCCCGCCGCCTGTCCCGCACACCGCATATCCTGCATGCCGTATAGTCCCGCAATCTATTCATGTCGCACACCGCGCACTGTTAATCGCCTTGACCATTTACTGTTTATAGTTCGCACTTGTTCCCAGTAGAGTCACTATGCAGCCGTCGCATCATAATACACACATAGTACTATTGGCATTCAATCCCGGGGCACAATATCCACGAGGCAGATTGGACGAACGTGTGACACATTCACTGGGTGAACGCGACACAGAATGAGTCGTCCCAATGTGCCTTACTTTATGGACTTTCGGCAGCCGGCTGGGCTGTTCCATTCGATTCAGGCTGTGATGGACTGCGTGTGGCATTCAGGTCGAGTAGAGTTCATTATTGTACCGACCTGGAATAATTACGAGACTCACACCGCAAATACTTAGCCAAATTTCTGGCCACTGTAAGTTGGTTTGAACAAGTTAAGAATCCGATTGGATTTTCGTCCAGCTGAAATGACGGTGTAAATGCAATGAATCCGTTGGTCTGAAATGAGTGCCGAAATGCTAGCTCGACACATGTCGCATGGGGGCCTGACCATAGCGAGAGATTGAAGTGAATTAAAAATCGGCGCGGGAAACGAGGAGGTGGAAGAGTATTTGGTGACCCGGCTAAAGTAACCATTAATCGCAAAATGAATCAGGATGGACGCATGAGCGAAAAATAATTTCTTGTCTCAAAAAGGAAACCGAAGATCGCTCGCTAGCGCGCGTAAGAAAACGCTAAATTTTGCATTGCAGTAAGCTCCGCAGTACAGTAGCAGCGGCACAGGGAACCTACATTACTCTGGATCCGGCAGCGCGAAAGAAAGGTACGTCGCAAATAGTTTAACACACACGGTTGAATACGCGTGCTCTTGTATCTCGCCTGTGCTTCTCCTTCCTTGCTCTGCTCACCGCCCATCTCACTCCAAGTCGTGCACGCGGCGACAAGAAATCGACATTTATCTCCGCCTCCCATCCATCCCATTGCATTCCAGAACCAAGAAACGCCTACGTGCCCTAACCCGGAGGCATGAGACGACACAGATGCCGCCCTCGCATATCCCGCATCATACAAGCATTTCGCAGAGCTGGCTCCCGTGCACAGCCGATATGAGCTCCAGTTCAATACGGAGCGGCAGCAGTGGGCGTGAACGGTGAAGTTTAGCTTCAGTAGGCGTACATGTCGATGGCGGAGCGGGAGCGCTGGGCGGGCCACCCTGCCCACCCCGTTCCCTCAAAAATTCACGATAACGGTGAGTGTGTGTCGATGGCGAGAACGGATTATTCCCGCGCGTGCCGTCCGTCTTCATGTCCCACTCCAAATCCACGACAGCGCTCGCCGTCAATGTCGATATGGTCCTGGAGGCGGGGACGCACGTCCTCGCCCCCGTCTCTCAGCCCACCCGATCCATCTGTGTTCACACCGACATCGGAGTCTGCGTTTCCCGTCCAGGTACGAGTAGGGGATGGCAAGGAGCTGCGTCTCGTCTCGTGTTCTCATTGGCGCGCTGGCACGGCAGGCCTTTTCCGGCAGTACGGACACGGTGGATGCGTTCTTATACGCGTGCGCATCTTCACCGCGATGCGGTACGACACCCACCGGCGGCGCAGCACGCAGCAGGAGCACGCCGCCGTCCACGTCCATGCGCCGATGTCGCCAATCGCGCTGTCCCCGAAAGCGCAGACATCGATGGCGTGACGGGGCCAAAGTGGAGCAGGGCCGGCGCCTTCGCGCGCGCATGATCCACCCTCTGGTCTCCATTGCTACCCTTCTCCACGCTCGCCCTTGACAACGTCCTCGCGCAGCAGAGGCAAGTCCGCGTCCCCACTCCCCCTTGGTGACCGCGACCAAAAAACGGGCCAAAAAGGAGGGCCGGCGGGTATCCCTCCTCCCCACGCCCAGCTGCCCGCGACCCAGTGCTTCTGGCCCTGGTGCACAACCCGGCCCGTGGCTGTCAATCATGTGGTGTACCAGCAGCTGGATACAGTCGGGTGCCAGTACGTCGCACCGTATGTGGCCTTTCCCGCCTGTCTCTGCGCGTATCGCATCCCAAATTGGTGGCGCTGCAAGAGATACGAATTGCTGACATCCCGCGCGACGTCCCGCCGCCCCCCGTCGACGTAGCGGACATGTATGTTTTCGCGCCGGCGTCCGCACCTGGTTCCTCACCCGCGGTAGGCCAGGGACGACGAACAACGCAGGGGCACGTCGTGGCGCGGAGGCTGCGGTGGAGCGCGCATGAGCATCGGCATCCCGTCCGCAGTGGGAGACGATAGCAGATGGTCGTGGTCTGCAACGCGGTCTTGCTCTCGAAGGCGGTACTTTGTAGGCGGAGGGGGATGCGGATGGCAATGCGGACGTGTACGGTACGCGTTCGTCGGTACGGGGACCTGTGCAGTCCCGGTGCAGAGCATACGGGCGATGTGAGGGTGGGGCGGGTAGGGGAGGTCAATGGGCGAGGACGGCGCAAAGACGAGGTCACGACGGTGCTCGTAGGCCGGTGGCAATGACATCTCCTCCCACAAGAGATAATCCGCGCTCCCCGCGGGAAGATGAAAGAACACCTTTCATCCCGAGTGCGAAGGGAGCGCGGGGAGTAAATCCCTGGGAACGAACGAGCGCGGGCAGGGTTGGTGGATCCCCAGGGACGAGCGCACCGCGCGGGGTCTGCCCACATGCACATGCAGCGCCGTCGGAGGGAGAGGATGCGCGAAAACGGAGTCGGAGAAAAATAAGCCGTCGAGAAAAGGCAGTGCGAGCGCGCAAACTCAGACAAGAAAGATGCATATCCAGAATGAGCCCAAGACCGCAAGAAACAGTGGGGTAAATAACTTACCACGTCCAAGGGTGTGGCGAATGACGAATGATGATAGTATCCGAGGAAATAGAGTAAATATCCGGACGCGACTAATGGGAGGGATGAGCATCAGCAAAATATGTGTAGAACAGGCGCACTTCGGGTAGTCGTATCGAGTAGCGAGTGGGTGAGGAGCTCCGCCCTCTATGTATACCGCGTGCTTCACGCAACGTGCTCTGTGCGACGCGCCGCACCTCCCACCCTTCTCTATACGCCCTTTCTCCTATCTCGCCTTCCGCGCATCATCCATGTCGAGCTTCGAGCACGCCGTCCGCCAAAGCCAAAGCCAAAGCCAAAGTGAACATGAGGAAGGGCAGCAGCGGGACTCGTTTACTTAACCTCTCTACCTTCGTGCAAAGACAGCGTGGAGCACGCGGTCCGGACGATCCGGGAGGGGGTGGAGGCGAGCGAATGCATGGGCGTGCGAGATACAGAGCAGTGCGCGCGCGCGTACCGTACGGGGTGGATAGGCGCACGATGGACGAAGGCCACCGTGCGGGTGCACGAGTGAGTACACCAGCGCGGGGAGCACCTGAAGCACGCCCAGCGCCCATTCTATCTTCCTTGCTATCGCATTTTTGATATACAGGGCAAGGACACGCATACGAATACGGCGTGGGCTTGCGGACGCCCACATCGCGGAAGCTCGACGAGCGAGATCGAGTCCGGAAAGCAGAGAAGAAAAATGCAGAGCGGCGCTTGCAGGTGGGCGGGACAGGCACGGACACGGACATGGGACATCTCCTCGCAGAAAAGACAATCCGCGGGCTCCCCACCAAAGATGATCAGTCGACACGCCGGGCGCGTCCACCTTCCCCTGCGCGGAGGTGTGGACCCCGAAGGATCAACGAGCGCAGGGTGTGGATCCCCGGCAATGGCGTCCACATCCGTATGCAGGTCCAAAGCCGCCGGAGGGGGAGTGCGGGCGAAACAAAACCGGCCAAAACAAGCTGCTGGGAGAGGTGCATGCGAGGCCTGGTAGAAAAAGACGCAAATCCAGGATGAGCTAAAGACGGTATTTATACGTGGGCACGGCACGTACCCTTCCCTCCTGGGGACTAGTATATCGAACGTTGTGCTTCCCGTGACGAAGGACGAAAGGAAAAGAATCCGGCGAAGTACAATGAATATCTGGATGCGGACACGGCAATACAGTATTCTAAGGAAAGGCAACGGATAAGCGCAGCGAATGAAAGAACGGAGGTATGGAGGAGACGTACCTCAGGCGTTAAGGACGAGGATATCGAGTAGCATGACCGAAGAACTAGCTCCACATTCTTCCATCCACATTCAATATGCCCTCGCCCGAGCGGAGGCCCAGACCATGGAGGCGCAAGCGGCGGGCATTCCACGGATGATGAACGACGCGTGGGCGGTAGGATATATCATACCCGGGCGCTGGGAGCACCTGCGACGCCATGCGATCTTCCGCGTGACATACGGTGTGCTTGCAGAGTGACAGTCACCAGGAGAGACCACGGAGAAGCCCAGGGTTCTACGCTCCGCGGTCAGGTAACCTGTCCTCAGCACTAGGGGCCAGCGAGGAGAGCTTGTTCGAAGAACGTGCGCCGCGATCGGACTCGGAGGGAACACAGCTGATTAGTCTAATGATGGTATGCCGGCACAGGCCTAGAAGCTGGCCGAAGGACAGGAAGGACAGGGAAGGGCTTGTCAATGGACGTCGGGCCTGAGCCCGGCTGGTCACGGCATGAGTGGTTGCACTTCTTCGGCCGAACGATGTTGA
>JAHHPV010014812.1:0-10984 GCA_023547045.1 Mycena sp. WM
AAAAAAAAAAAATTGGCCTCTGACTTCCCAACCTGTCGGTCGATGGTTTTCCTTTGTCCTGCCACAGCTTATTCGGATCGTTTCTCCTGGAGACCAATGTCTCGGCCGACCAGCTTCCCAAATAGGAAGACAAAACCTGTTATAACGCGATTGCACCTCGTCAATTCCCCACTTCTTTCTAATGTCTTCTCGCTCCACTACCCCTATCGACGACGACCTCGACCTCTTGCAGGCCATAGCCCAAAGCTCCCCCATCATTTCCCCGTCGAGCGGTGCCAGCAAGCGCAACCACAGCATGATGGCCGGCGACGAAGACCAGCCTGATGTTCTCCCTGTTATTCAAGTCAGCCAGAACATTGTGGCTTTGGCAATGGGCTACACCAGCAGCAAGAGGCTTTACAGTAAGCAGTACAACTCGGTGCTCGCGTTCATGAATGTGAGTGGTTCGCATCTTGATCATCTTCCTATCTGATTCCGTTTAATCAAGGACGCGCCCGCACTTCGCAATTCAAAACTTCTCACCCACATTTTCACTCTCAAAAGCAAAATCAACAAAATCTTGGTTAATCAACCGTCATTCAAGGTTTCAATCAATCTCCAAATATTTTCACCATTTTCTTTCTCTTATTATACTTCCTTTCCGCACGATTTAGAAAATGTGGCGGGAACGTGTGATCCACACGATGGCAAGATGCCATCGCCAGGTGGTTGGCAGCTGTCTACAGCCAGTACCCAGCTCTATGTTCCTATGGGTTCAGCCTGGAGCCAGGTCTAGCTGGTAGCCAGGTGCGAGTGCAAGCTGGGGGCAGCTAACTCAAATTATGCCATTCCAGTTTTCTGTCCATCTCGGTACTGCGAATCTATTGATGTATTGTCGGGGTCAAGAAATGTCTATATACATCATCTTTCGGGTCAACGGAGCGCAGAACTGGTACCACCCTGGACTAGCGGGCTTGACGCGTAAGGAGGAGGGTGTCGCTACTGGGCTCACCGGAGGACTGCCCTCTCTCGATCTCAGTCTCAGGCTGGGTCGTCGCCGACTCGGTCCCCACTAGAAGCCGCCTTCACGTCGCAGATGCGGACGGCGAACATCTCCCTCTTCATCATGCCACACCTCGCGAGGGCGAGGCCATTTCTGCGCTCCATTAATTCGCAGAGAGTGCGCTCCTGCACCGCCGCTTCCCTCTGCTTCGGCAAAAGGCGAGTAGGAACCTCCCAGATCTCCGCACATAGCACGTCGCGCTCGTATGCGCGCAGTGACACTGACGACGTCTGCGAACGAAGATGGGTGGGTGGGGGTCACGAGCGTGAGGCTCGCGGCGGGGCATGACGCGAGGGCTGTGATTACGAGGACCAGGCCGCCGTCGATGCACGAAGCCTTGGAGGACACCTCACCTTCCCTCGTGACATGCGCCGCTAACTCCTCGCATCTCTTTGGACCCCGCTCGTCCGTATATATATATATTCCGAGTCGTCGATGCATCCAGTTCTGCACCCTCCCGCTTTGGTCCCCCTGCAAGCGTCTCCCTGGGTTTCCTCACACATCCGATTCCTCTGCGAATAATGGGCGAAACTCGAGTCGGCTGGTAAAGTGAACACTGAACGACCGACGGTGGTGATTACCATATCCTGTTCTCGCGCTGTGCTGATTCTCCGTTCCTCTGGCAGCACTTTGATGGTGGCGATTCCCACATCCTGTTTTCGCACTGCGCTGATTCTCCCTTCCTTTGGCAGCACTTCCGGTCTTGTTTCTGCATGCTTTCCTTTTTTGGCCTCCGTCTCTTGCTCCGTCTTATCTTATCTGGTTACGCAGATAAAATGAATAGAAAATCTCGAAGAGACAGACTGGATTGCGGGGAAACGCATAGACCAGCTAGGTGGTACACCCACACTGCCGATCATCCTGGATTTCCGGTGCAAGAATACATTGATTTGAGCTACTCTTCTGGCACTGTTCAGTCGACTCCTTCATCTCCCCCTTGGCCTGATTCTGACCGGGACCTCTCCTAATCGAACCGCTGTCCCATTCAAACTCGCCGTCCTCAGAATCCGCTCCATTGCATCATCCCTGGTTTCACCATCCAATACAACTGTCTCCACGTACCAGTCGCGTAGAAAGTGGGCGAGGAAGCACAGGGCCTCGGTTTGGGCAAAGCGGCGGCCGACGCAGGTGCGAGGGCCGGCGCCAAACATGATAACCTCCGACTCAGGGACGTCGTACCACCGCGCGGGCTTGTAGGCCTCTGGGTCGGGGAAGTCCTGTGAGTTGTGACCTAGACGATAAAAATTACTTGTGAATTGATCACCAATCCTTCACTCACAGACGGCCATAATATCGATCAAGATACGACAGCCTTTCTTCACGATGATGTCCCTTTCTACCGGTCTACTGCTGTGCAGCACAATATCCTCTGACACGTCTCTTGGCAGGTTTATCGTTACCGCTGTAGCGAGTTAGCACCCGATAAGATGAAGTATGCGAGGAGTGACTGACGGACGAGTCTGTGGGCCTCGTGCATGCATGCAAGGACATGTTTCAAGTTATGTACGTTCTTCAATGTCTAAACGAGGTTCAGATGCGTTGCGACGAACCAACGACATCCTTACCATCGAGTCCGCCGATGGAATTTCCTTCCTTATTTCTTCATACGCTGTCTGCTGCTCCTCAGGATGAAGACCCAAAAAAACTAGCGTCGACATGAGTGCACTCCCGGTCGTTTCTAAAAGCGGGATTCACAAATTATGGCAATGGATATTTCGACCACTGACCGTTACCAGCAAACAGGAGGGATAACATGTTGGAAGTCTTCTTGCCGCGTTAATTGTGCAGATTGTCCGCTAAGAGAATCAACTCACCACTTCGGGAGGATTCAGGGAATATTTTGTGGAGGTGTCCATCGAAGATACGAGCTTGGTAAAGATGTCTTTAATCTGGTCGTCTCCCAGAGCCTTCCCCGCCTCGTACTCGGCCTGCACGCTGGCAGCAATAGAGGTAGAGAGCGAGATCACCGTATTCCACGATTTGTCTATGGCACGCAACCTTTTATATCGTGTCAGTGAGATTTTGAAGGCGATCGAACAACCTACGCACCTTCGGATCGGTAACTGCCACACCCATTTTGGGAAAATGAGACGAGGAATGAGCGTTGTAGAGGCAAGAGAAAGAGCGCGGTCGAAGATGGGGATTTGATCCTGGCTATCACCCTGTTTCCAATTTACTGGCATGCCGAATCCACAACGGCAAATCATAACGAGAGTGAACTGTACTTTGTAAGACAGAGACGATATGGGGGAAACGAATTCACCCGTAGAATAATCGAGTGCAGGTTTGTAAAAGGCTTCTCGGACTTGAATTCGCACTTCATTTCCATGTATAACGCAGTCGACTCCTCAACAACCTTGGAAAACCTGTGGGTGAATAGTTAAATCGAGATGAAATTTCAAGGTTGATCACTGGCATGTTTTGAGTGAATGCTGGAGCGATCACCCGGCGATGACGCTTCCAATCCTCTCCATTCGCAGACACTATACCGTGACCCCATATTCTGAATGAGTATCAATATATCAGAGCTGAAGCTCGAATCCAACAATATACTGACGGTTCCGTTGAAAAGTCCGCAGGTTTAAGCATATGCGTCTTGATCTCGTTGAGCCAAATTTGTTTAGCGACGTCGGCGGAGGCTGCGATGAAGAGGCCGTCCCCTACGAGCAGCGGAATCAAAGTCGTCAAATCATGCGTATGTTCAAAATGTGCTGCTCAGAATAATCAAGGTCGGTTTTGAACTCTTTTGTAAGGTCTCACGCACCGTTTTTCCGCTGGATCCAAGGCCACATGAACCCCATGTGCCACGAGTTCGCCGGAATAGCATTTCCTGTAGGTGGTTCGTCATTCACGGACAATTCCATAAATGAGCTAGCCCACCAGGAAACGAATGCGGATTTAAAATCGGACGATATCCGTTTACATATCCATGGGCCTGTGTGGCCATGGCCCATGATTATCTGACTGGGATGAGTGTCGGGTCACTCACATTGAGCAGTTTAAGAACACGAAGAACACGGTAAGCAACGAAGACTGCGCCTATGCAAAGAGGGAGAGGTAGCATTGCTGATGTGCAGAGACCCACACGGGTTGTGTGTGTTTTATAACATGCACAAGCTCTCAGGATTACTGCCGCCGATCATCCGATCAATGCAAACTGATCACCGTGATCTTGGATCCACTCAAGCGGTTGATTCAAGATTGGAGTTAACAGATGCAAGTCTTCGTAGAAGCGGACGTAAGGACTTTTTTTTAACCTCCCCCGGAAAGACGATACGTATATGTCGAAGCAGCGCATATAAGTAGCGGAAAGGGTCATGAATGATGACCTAGTCTCTCCTAGCCTTAGGCAGACACTTCAACAAAATTTGAGCTCGTACCTCGTAATGATGACCATCCTGACATGTGTGTGTGCACTCCGGACTTTCCAGTTCAAGCATGCCTGTGAACCATCATGTGTTCTCCCGACTCAATTTTTTTTGCAATCTCCTTCGAGGAAGGCGCCAGGAGTTACGACTCCTTATAGCAATGCTGGCCTGTGCACGACGGCGTACCTCTCTGTTGCAATCAGCAGCGCTCAATGGAAGCACATTCACTTTGATCTGTAAGATGCGAGTGCTCGGTCCATCTGCTTCTTCTTCCAGGACTGTAATGGAAATGAATGATCAATTCGCCGGATGGCGGAATAATTAAATTGGTGTTTCCTAGACATCAAGGTGACGTTTCAAGTTGACATAGCGTGGTAAAAAATGGTGGTGAGCGGGGGGAAGTGATTGTTCGATTCAGGAATATTTGAAGCCTCAACTACTTACTGTGCTGGGAAGGAAAACATCGGCGAGTGTTTACAATACATATCAGCATATATAAAGGGGCGAAACTACAACGCTAGTTGGCTAACGCAGATTTTCGGGAACGGGGGTGAAGTTGAATATCGATGTCTCGGGCTGGATCGGCCACAACATTCGAACTTGCCGGGGCCAATCGGGGTATCACATCCTTGGTGGTGAAATCGAAAACTTGGATGAAAGCGAAGGCCCAGATCTTCATAAGATGATGTGCGAAGACTCGGCCCTTACACTAAGGGAAGGCGTCAGCTCGATATTCGGGTACGTTGTGTTCGGGCAGACTCGCCATATGAATACCCATGCCCCACGACAGCACTTTGGGTACGTCCGAACCGCCGTTGAGTTGCGGAAGGAACCGATCCACTTTGAACGTCAATGGATCAGGATATGCTTCCTCGTTGAGGTGCTGAGGTCTGGTGTCTGCCATCATGAGGTCGCCGGCACGAACAAGAGACCGACCGCCTCCGTCGAGGGAGATTTCCGTGTCCATCAATGCGACTCTGACACTCCCTGGAAGCGTACAGAGTCGAAGAGTCTCGGTCACCGCAGCGTCGAACAGTGGGAATTTGCGGAACATGGCGTCCGGATCGGGAGTGAGCATAGTTGAAATATCGTCCTTGAAGTCATCTGGGAGAGTCATGGCCATCTCGTCAACGAGGCAGTCACGGGCATCAGCATCTACAGCAAGATATCCCATCATCCACCAAGTAGATTTCAGAAGGGTTGCATTAATGCTCCAGACTAAGCTGAGGAGACAAACAGACTTCTCGAGAAGAGGAAGCGATTCAACCGAGCGGAGAGCGCTCGATATAACCTCAACCTTTTCATCGGCAAAAGCGCTGTTGTCGGTGATATAGTTCATCATAACTTGAAGTAGTCGCGCCCGAGCACGCTTGGCGGAGAGCGCGGTGAAGGCAAGTGGACTCATCAGAATGGGCATCCCGTCGTCGAGGACAACGAAGTCGTTGTATGTGTCCTGCGGAAACGAGGGACCGAAAAACACCCCCGTCAATGTGAAGTATAACGTTTCCCCAATTATTTCGGAGAGCCGTACGGAGGGGCGTGGCTGCGACGCTAGCTGCTGAAACCGGCGACGGAGTTCGATGTACAATGGAATTGTGATTTCCTCTGCGATACACCGACGCGAAAGCTTGCGTCCAAAAGTTGGGATGAAGTGTTCGTGGACTGGGACAGAGAGGAGGTCGGCGTTTCCAGCGCTTCCCAATGCTACAAGAACCCTGAAGTGGACTTCTTTATGGTCCAAGGCTCTGTTCAAAAAAAACTCCTTCAAGGCAGCTGGAGCCGAAATTATGTGCATATCACGAAATCCACATGCGAACTTGTATGCGGAACCATAGCGTTTCCTAGCACTCGGTTCAGTACAGTGATGGGCATTAAACGTAGGTCATACCTGCACTCAGCCAGGAAGGACGTTCTCCGCCAATAAAAGGTCAAGCCAGTGTCAACGCCTAGAAGCCAGCTTCGCTTGGCTGGTATGCTGGTTCTCTGCCGCTGCTCAAACGCTCTCTTCAGGTCGAAGAGAACAAGAGCTGCGAATAAGAGAGGTATGGTGTAGATCAACATGTCAGTGAAGGCTGGCAGACTCGAAAGCTATGGATAAATAAATAAGCATGCTCGAAAGCTATGGATAAATAAATAAAGCCAGATATCTATATCGTCCTGGGACACAGCCTAAAATTATGTTTTGTGACTCGAAGGTTCACCCATTCGACCAAGTTCAGCATTCCGGTCAGGTAGTGTGTTGTGATCTCGGCTATTTTTACGACGTTCGACCAGCCCGGGGAATCATGCACAGTGCGGGACGGGGTATCAGTCAAGTGAGGAACTCGACGGGGTTCTTCAACCGAATACCCCAATACGGAGGCCGGGACCAATAAGGTTAAAAACAACCCGCGCCGCCAGGCTGATCTCGATATCACATGTCTATGCAAATGCTGAAACGTCTTGAACAGTGGGTCCTCTGTGGGTCCTTGCCGGTTGCTTCCGGCCAGCTCGCGTGAGTCGCCTCAATTTTGCATTTCTGGGCCGGTCATTTGAGTGTACCAAAGAGTCGTCGTACACCAACCTGACTCGTGTCCCGCAGAGCCGCATCCAGGTTGTTCAGGAAAAGTCATGATCAGCATGGAGAGAAGCTTCCCGGCGTTAAAACGTCTTCTAGAAGTCTCCGGGCTCGGAATTTTTTGCAAGAGGTCCGAGGACATCCGACCGCTGTATTGAAAGTCACGAAACCCATTTTTATCATTTTCATGCATCGGTGGCCGACTGGAGCGTGGGACTGGGCCTGCACCACGAATGTATAAGTCTTGATTCGAGGCTGTGCATGGGAAACGTCCTTGCGAATTCGACGCCTACCACATACCTGGCCGGGAAATAAAATTTCAGCTAAGACAGGGGTCGAAGTTCCTGATTGGTCTCGGCAATCCACAACGTGACACTTTACGTATCTTTCATCGCGACTCCATGCGTAGTCTGCTGTGCTCTGAGCGCTGAGCGCTGTGGCTGGACGGCAAACTCGTGGTTGATGTGACTCAAGGCGTTTCGATTGGACTTGAGCCTGGCCAACTGTGACTGCTGCCAGTAGCAAGTCAGTGGTATCCATCTCTTCGTCTTTAATTGTTCTGGCCTTGCTCAATGGGTTCCAATAATTTCCATTTCGCTGCAGTTTATCGAGGAGACAACTATGATACCTCATCTGCGAGGCACGAGCAGTATCTCTTCTCCAAACTGAGGCTCAGGCCGGGAATGCGTGTTCTCGCAGTCGGCTGTGGTGGTGGTGGCCCTTGTCTCGAATTGCTGCGGTTCGAAAACGTCTTCGTCGTTGGGATCGATGCAGATGAGCACAATGTGAGCTAAAGCCGTGCATAGGTTTCCGATTGCTTCGCAACTTACGCTAACCACTGTGGCAGGTTCTGTCCGCACGCAAAGATGCAGCCAAAAGCGGGGTTATGGATAGGACAGAATTTTTCTGCAGTTTGTAATCCTTTGGCTCATTGTCCAGCTAAACTGATTCACATTGTCTTGGCTTTACCCTGCCTAGTCGATCTTCGGTGTCTAGAGTCTCGGTTCGAGCCAGCATCCTTCGATGCAATTTTTGGCATCGAATCGTTGAAGGCATGCTGGCTCTGCTCGTTGACACAACATAGTTTTCTAATCGGGTTCAGGCATTTCCTAACCTTATCGATGTATACTCAAGCTTGGGTCGCCTCTTGAAGCCAGGCGGAATGGTCAGTTTTTGTTCACTTCCAATTCATTTGTTGATTCGACCTGATGATAGTTGGCTGTCTACGAGTGGTGTTGGACCCCGAAAATTAACCCATTGGATATCGATCATTTACGTTTCGCCGACCTTCTGGAAGAACAGACTCACATTGGT
Organism: Mycena sp. WM; assembly: GCA_023547045.1. Classification (NCBI taxonomy): domain Eukaryota; kingdom Fungi; phylum Basidiomycota; class Agaricomycetes; order Agaricales; family Mycenaceae; genus Mycena; species Mycena sp. WM. Next base: position 8,282 of record JAHHPV010014812.1, read on the forward strand.
CGTAGGAGCATTCAGAACCGCACTATGGATGAGGCCGCGAAATCCATACAGGAGACGGGCCTGTTGGATCTCGTGCATACGGAAGATCTGGCAGATCGGCGGTCAACACTGGAATGGTATGCTCCACTGGACCGCGGTCTCGCTCAGTCTTCCACGCGGTGGGCGACGGAGCTCAACTCAGATGGGATATTCGGGGATTTGACTGAGAGCGGGGCAGTCCTTCTCTGTCAAGCGGGGCGCCTCAAAGTGGGTCCAAACAGAAGTTCATCATTCCCGGTATTAACTCGATGAACAGCTTTTCAGCCCGATGTTTCTCCTTGTAGCGCGGCGTTTCTAACTACCTGGCATGTTCGGTGTTTCCGTTCATCAGAACATGCGGTTACCGTCCACTTCGTTACGTGTGTGTGTACGGACAAATGATCATAAGGCTGTTTGGTTGTCCGCGATCCAACAGGTACCCTCAGTATGTCCGCGCCCTCACTGCCTACAGACCCGGCTGCGCTCGCAGCCGGACTCGAAGCCATATACGACGGAATGGCCAAGACGCACATGGAGAACTGTGCTCAAAGTTCGCGGTGTTATCTAAATGCACAACTAATATTAACTGGACACCCTATTCCTCCAGTTGCATCCATCACATTTCTCATCTATGATATTCTCCTCAAGTTTGATAAAGAGGTGAGATTACGTTCAGCTCGATGGCGGATGCCTTACCCCAAGTATGTTTGGAAGTGAGTGGTGTTTTCTCGACTGAATCAATTATCGAGTATTTTACTTGTCCTTAGGAGCCGCACATCGCCAATTAAATATCTCTACCTTTTCGCTCGATACTACGGAGTTTTTTACAACTCGTATGCTGGCGCTCTAAGATCCAGAATTTTCTGCTGACACAGTGTAACAGGAGCGTATTTGTCGGTGAGTGGCTCCGTCTTCAATGACCTCGACAAGTGGCTAAGAATGCGGTCTGCTCAGTAACCAACATCGCAGGGCTGTCACCGCATGTAAGTATATTCTTATGATCAGCAATTAGTGGAACTAACCCGGGCACGGTTGGCGCGCAGTTGTAGATTACCATTTCCTCTCCTTTCGACTCGACGAAGCCTCAATGAACCCGAACAGTTGTGCCGGCTGGTTCTGGTTCGTGATCATGTAGGTGGCAGGGTTCCGTATTGAGCTTTGGCTGAACTTAACCCTATGATCAGGGGCGGAGACATCTTGTTCACCACGGCAGTCAACACCATACTGATTCTCCGCATCAACGCGATGTACTTGCAAAATCGGAAAGGTCTGAGCATGTTCCATAGAATGAAATCTAACTTGACACGGAATTTGAAGTTCTAGTTTTCTTGATCTCTCTCATCACAAGTGAGCCCGAACCCGCACGTTTTCTCGTCTCCACTTATTGCATAACGTTTGGACAGTTCAATTCGCGGTACGTCCGAACATGTTAATCTCCTCGGGAGTTGAATACAGCGGCACAGCTGGAACTGTACGCGTCCATCAAGAGTGCCTTCGCTACCCAGGAAACGGTCTTCCCAGCGCCGCTAGGCGTCCCATGGCCTGGATGCTTCGCCTATCCTGATGTTCATTTCACCCTTATTTGTTGGTGAGAGCTTGTATTCGAGAAGGAGTTACCACCTGACGGCGGTGCAGGGTTTCGAGTGCTGTCATTTCCAGTAGGGCCGGTAACATGCCATAGATTCTTACTGATCCTTACTGCAATACATTACAGCCATATTCTTCCTCATGACCGTTGCGGTGCTCTTCCGCAATAACGTGTTGCAGCCGGAAAGTTTCAAATCAATGAAACGAATCTCCCCGTTATTCGTGTCATTCTTCACCGATTGCGTCGTTTTCTTCTTTTTGTGAGTTAATCGCTGGCTACTAGTATGGTTTAATCGCTTATGTGCTCTAAGAATTTTGGGTAAGCAACCTGGCAACAATGAAGCTGTGTTCCTCAAGTGGTCTAGCAATCCTCATCTCAACCATGTCCATGACCTTCTTGTTCAGGAATGCGTTGGCCAATTTCTTGGGCGGGTGAGTGGCGTTGATCACCCTGCAATCACCTCATTCATTCAAGTCGCAGATGGTTCATTGCGGTTTATTCCTTTGCGGTGCGGTCAAATTACTTCCGAACCAATAGATGCTGATAATTCGGCGTGTCCACAGGCCTCGCGTCTCATTCTCAACTTGCGCGAGGTCTCAAAACTCTCCCTGGAAGACTCTGTTATGTTGCACAGCACGCGAGCAACTGGGACGGCGATCAGATCAGCTGTTTTTGCGTCCAGCCATGCGAACACCCAGGGCCATGAGGAGGGCATTGAGCTCGCAGATGTGAACGCGTTTTGAGATTGGGCTGAGTAGATGGAATGGACTTGGTGGGCCAGCAGGGTGTATAAGTATGTGCTCGAGCTGTGAGAATATCGAGACAACCGAGAACGAGCCAGAACTTATCTACGTAATCTATGACACAGCGAGTTTGTGGGAAGGAATTATTCGAGAATGCGAGACATAACTAGCATGCTCCACGTTGAACAGGGCCCACAGACGCCCAGAATACGAAGCCAGGGGTCGGGAATCAAATTGAATGTGATGGATGCAAGATTGATTCGCGGATTTGCCCGTTGCCAGACCCACCACGTACTTCTCCGCCATCTCATTCGAAGAGGCCCGCGGACACTCCCTTGGAACTTCCTCCGCTTT
>MU412039.1:432-10522 GCA_023547045.1 Mycena sp. WM
AATCCGATCATTGATCCTCTTTGATTCCTTCATCTGGTCCTTGTTCCAGATATAGATGTTCCCTTGTTCTGGATATGGATGTTCCCTTGTTCTAGATATGGATGTCCCCTTGTCCTTGATATGGACATCTCTTTGTAGTTCCTTATCTAGCTTTCCCTTTGTATCTCGTTCTAGCTATCCCTTTGTTTCCATTCTATGTACTCCCTTTGTCTCTACAGGTGAATAAGTAGAGTAGCATTGTGCTGGATCTTCAGTTCTTACTGTTGACTCCAGGCAAGTAGTTTCATCTCATGCAATCTAACTGAGTTCTTACTGTTGACTCCAGACCTCTGTGCTTGCCTGTTTAACATTATGAACGAAGGTAAAAAAAAAAACTCGCAAATCCTTTGCACACAGCTCACTCACAAGCATTTTCATGTTCCGCACAACATTCGCCACATCCTGAATTTTCACATACGGTGTGTCGCAGCGAAGGTGGAAGTTTGTCGAGCGGACTGCCTCCCACTTTGTGCAGAGGGCTTCCTTCTCCAGTGTTGTGAGCTGGGAGTACTTGTTGAAAAAATGGGTATGGAGCTCGGGGGTGCTTATAACAAGGCCCTCTAAAAGTATAAATGAGCAAATGAATATACAGAAACAAAAACAAGAATTACTCACGCTTGAGGACCTCCATAGACTTGAGACTGTGAAACACATTGTACGGGTTGATAACGTCTTGATGATTGATCATATAAGCGCTGCCTTGGAAAAAGATGTTGAGGAAGTAATGCAGTTCCATATTGAATTCAGCGGCCATGGTGTTCGCCAGCTCGTTGGTGCTCTCCATCTATTGTTGGACTCGCGCATCAATATGTGCCTGCTTGTTATTCCTCTCAGCACATTTCTCCTTGAGCTGTTTGGTCATGAGTGGTGCTGCCTTCTGTAAGTAGTTGCCTGTGCACATGTGAGTCGAGCTCACAAGTGCGACGGTTGCGTATGCAGCTGGCATGGTTTGAGCAGCTCATATACTCAGGATAATGCAAAATCTTCTGGGCAGAGCCCTCGGGCTTAATGCACAATCTTTGGGGAGTGCCCACATAGCCACAAATCAGCCACAGTGCTTATATATAGCATTGTTCGGCTGTCCTGACAGTGTTCGGCACCCATCACTATGATGTCTGATGTGTTGCCGCTGCCGCCGGGTTTGGGATCTGATGTCATGGTCATGTGACCACTACAGCCAAATTCTTTGGGCGAGAAAATCGATTTTTGTACCCTTTTGGGGCGATTTTACTGCTGGTTCTCGGTCCCCCTATGACCCATACATCCCGCGCTGCCAACTACTACCATCCCTTTCCTCCCATTGACCTTCTATTGGCCCATATATCCGCCCCTCCTCCCAGGCCCTTTTTGTGATTCTGCTCCCCCCTGCTACTCCTGGTCTTCCAATCCGTATCTGGGTCCTCTTCCATCTCTTCCAATTCCTCCTGCGTCAATCCCTTTGTCCCCGACCGCGTGGTGCCCAGACTGGAAGCGAAATTACCCCCGGCCAGAATTCCCCGAATGTGCTCTTCCTGGGCCTCCCATGCAGGCGCTGTCGACCGTGTACCATCCGCTGTTATCCTAGCTACCTTTTCGCTCACTGTGCCTGACGTCTCTTGCGTGCTCTGGGTCCCTACCACCGGATTGTTGATATTTTCGGTTTGCCCCATTCCGATCAATTGGGCACCGGCAGCGGCGTTGGTAAAGACAGAGGGCGATGCGGTATCGGTATTTCCATTGCTGGGCACCGTTTCAGCATTGTCCGTACCGGCATTAATGAGAAAAGACTTACTCTTTCATCCGGCCCAGCACCCAGCTGACATCATCAACGGCGTCTTCCCAATCCGGCGTCGCCTCCTTCATCATGTCGTGCCACCATTTCAAACACATCAGCATATTCAGAAACCCGTTCTGGCCATGGTAGTCCAGAGTCACCCACGACGACCCCCCTTCTCGCTTCATTGGTCGTTCTTGTGTACACCAGATGGGGTTAATGTCCAGCCACCACCCCCAGAATCTCTTTCCAAAATCCTCCGCATCCGCAATTGGGGGGGTATAGTTTCACACTCGCCCCACCCAGTCGGCGATCTCCTTGGGACGTTTCTTCACCTTAGCTGTCTGTTTCTGTGATTCACATCATCAGCACCAATTCCCGTGGAACGTCGACGGTGTTTGAATGGTTTTACTCACGGTGCCTTTGAAGCCTGCCCCTTCTTCTCGTTTCCACCACAGCGAAACTAGTGCTTTCCACTTTTCGCCGTAGTCCTTGCTTTCCAGCTCCGACAGCGCCTTCCGCTCCCACCCGACTGCAGCTGCAGTTCCCTTCCCCTTTGCTGCTGTGTTCCCCGTCGGTTTCCGCCTTTGGTTTGTCGTGTTCTCGTGGGGTGTGGGCGTCTCCGGCTCGCTCTCACTTTCCCCCTCTTGCTCTGCCTCGCTTCCCTTGACCTCGACCTCCTTCCTCGCCTTCTTCAACCCTCGCTTCTCCTTAGCCGGCGCTTTCCTTTTCGCTGCTGGTGGCGCGATTGCCCCGCCCCACAATGTCTCCTTCTCCGCGTCGCTCAGCCCAAGGCTGTTTAGCATGAAGTAGTTGCGTGCGGTGTTGTTTTCTTTTTCGATTTCATCCCCGCTCATGCCTTTCAGCGCCTCTACCTTCGTTGCTCTTTCATCCGGCGTCATCTTTTCCAGCATCAGCAAGAGGTCACCTGACGGCAGCGCTGCAAAGGCCATGTCGTACGGATCGACAATGGGTGCTCCCAGCCCCGGTAGCACCGTAGCAGGATCCACACACGTTGGTATCAGGTCCGCTGGGAAGGAGAACTCGTCGAGCACGAGGGGGAGGCCGACGGACAGGTCAACGGACAGGTCGTCAAGGTCACTCCCTCTGATGAAGTCTCGGATCTGGTTGCCGGTGAACGTGTCGGTGAATGGGACGGTGGCGGCTACCAAAGGCGGGGAGGGAGCCAGCTCTGATGGGGACGCGGTCGCGCCGCTAGTTGTTGGAGCGGCGGGTGCCCCCGTTCTGTCTTTCTCCATCGCTGGTGCCACGGGTGCGATGGGCGGGGCTGTGGTCGTTGTAGTCGCGTCGCCCTCGCCGCTCGCATTCCGATATTCGTCTGACGCCGATCAATACAACAACCCTTTGAAATGTCAACAAATCTACTGAAATTCTTCATCACATCGGCGTAGGTTTTCACATCTGCCCTTGAAAAGTCCAGCTTTGCTGGCGACGCTGATGTCACTCCGGCGTGCAAGCTGATACCAATTTCAGCCCGGTTTTCACTATGCATAGCTGCGACATACCTCAAAGCCTCAATATCAGGCTTGTTTGTCTCCGTATTATATCTCACTCGTCCCACGAGCAGTGAGATTTTGTAACCCGTGTGCGCTGCAAGCCCATCAAGGAAGGGTCCCACAAGCTCTGAAAATCGCCGTCGAGCTCTGTCGGACACGTTAGCCTATACACATTCATTAACAAGCTAAACACACTCATCTAGATCTTCCTCATCGAGCACAGGCATCCCTTCGAGCGTGTCCTCGTGCCTTTCAAGCAGTGCAGCCTGCTCGGCCTGAGCTTCCTCCTTCATCTTAGTTTGCACGTCCTGGGGCTCCGCCGCCAGCAACTCTTTCGCGATCCGGGCTCGCAGTGCGAGGCGGTCGCCAGCCTTCACTCTCTCGCTCTTCTCGTTGTATGCGGCCGCCACTCCTGCCTTGTAGTCGTCATGCTGCATATAGTATTGATAGTCCGCGAGCCTTTTAGGCGGGGCACCCATGGGAACACGGAATCTCGTCAGCCATGGCGCCCAAGGGTTTTCCTTTATGCCTGCGGCTTTCCCCTGCCGACCCAAAAACCCCTTGATCTTCTACAGTCTCTGTCAAATTTTGTCTCCTTCCTAAAGCAGTGCAAGAGACTCACCCCCTCAATTTCCCGCAAAGTCTTTGTTTTCTGACTCTCCTCTTCCGGGTTCTGTGGCTTTAACACGTAGTCCGTGGGATCTTTTGGGTCGGGGTCTTGTGTCAAAGGCAGGCACCAAGGGAACTTCTCCCAGTACGTTTTGAAGAACGGCACCCATATCAAGCACGTCTTTCCGCATTTCGACGCGTCCACGTACGTGGGGTAAAATTCTTGGAGGAGTTTGGCACGTTGGCCTTGGAAATTACTAGGTTTGCCAGGTTTCTTTTTATCTGGCATAGTGGAGGCGCGCAATTCAAATTGGCGAGAGTTAGGCAAACAACGCCACACACTCATCTGAATGCCGCGACCACTCCCTCCGCTCAGTCCTGAGACCGCCGACGCAGTCAAACTGTCTCACGAGCGCGCGATAACCTGGGTGGCTGATGTCCAACGAGAGAGGCGTCTTACGCACACCGCCTGTCTCCAAGCCTTGATTGAAGAGTGGCAGAGTTCCGGGTGGCGCACTCTCGATATCCCGTTCTTGGAGAACAAGTTGAGCTGGGAGACTGCACGCCTGGTCGCCAGAAATTGTATGTCTGCTTTTTTTTGGAATGCCTCCGTCTTTCACCCTGATAATTATTGTAGGTCTCGCGCATTACTCTCCGCCCCGTTTTGGCAAGATACTCTGTGCTCGTCTCCGTCGCTACGAGCGGCTCAAATACTTATACGAGCTCCACACTCCGCCCTTTCCCCAGCCCGTGTTCCCCAACGAGCTCTGGGAAACGGATGCAATCTACATCTACATTCGCATCTTCAAGTTCTTCCATGAACTCGAGTACCCGCTGTTTTCCCACCCTGAATTCCCAGAGCACCCAAGCCATGTCCTATGGCGCCATTCCTCCGACATTACGGGTGGGAGCTCCAGCCGGAGCCTTGGTGGATACCCCACATTTTTTTCTGTTTCTTCTGGCTGGGCGGCGGGTCCTAATCCGGCAAGCTCACTCACGGAAGACGACGACCAAGTCTCGCCCTCCCCTTATGCCTTACCCCTACCCCCTGTTTAGTTTCAATGCACAATTAATAATTATGACCTTCACACCCAAACAAGCATTTTTTTTTCACAAATACGCGACATGAGCAACGAAAAAGACAAGCAGGAGATTGGCAGCATAATTTAAAGAACGGTCCTCACACAGAATCCTCAGGATCGCCCCGCTCGCGCACGTACACCCGCCCCCCCACAAACACTTCCAATTTTCGCCGATTGCGCGTCTCCATCACACGAGCGGGCGAGAGCCTCTGAGCAAAAAAATGGTCAATGAGGGCATATCTGCAAATCATCAATACTCTGTGTCGAACGCCGTCGTATAAAACACGTACCGGTCTTCAAAGAGTAGGGGTGATCCCTCAATGCCCCACAATATATCCCCTTCTCTCCAGCGCCCAGGATGGCGCTGTGATTCTACCTTGAGGGGAGGCGCAGGTCGGGGCCGACGCACGGCGGAAGCCGGTGATGCGAGAGCCGTGGACGCTCGCGCAGTGACAGATTTAGAAGGGGAGCGAGACAAAGCCACTTGTATAGTCGGAGGCACGAGGACAGGACTGCACAGAGAGGTGGCAGCGGGTGTAGAGTGGTGGTCGACTCGCACCACCGGTGGCACCGATGGCCGACTGGGAGTCCTACGGGGAGTTCTGGGCGGTGGGGACGGCAATGGTGTAGCAGACGGAGGGGGGGAAGATCTAGGAGAGCCATTGTCATGGGCATGGTATTGCTCGCACATGTCGTTCCAGATTGCAACGGCTCCGTCGTATGTTGATGATTTTTTCCATTTTCCGCCGGAGAATCCGTTGACCTGCTCTCTCGCCACACCCCTGCATTGAATGAGCACCCAGTAAATCCCCGAGCAGAAAAAGAGTACTCACTCGTTGGTGTAGATCCTGGGTATATATCCCACCCCGACCGTGTAGAACAGGCAGCCAGCGGTTACAGAGTGACGCCAAGGGTCCTCGTGTCCCACGCTCGGGCGAAAGGGGGCGTCACAAGGTTGATAGTGGTTAGACATAGTTCTTGTCCACTCGAAAAGGAAAGAGTGCGCTGAGTGACTTTGTTGGGTAACATATCGTGACATCCTTCCATATGTCGCAAAATCCTGGTCCGCCAGCTATTTTGTCTCCTCTTTCAATTTTGACTGACTGTCTTTGTAAGGTCGAGAGCTCGTACCCTACAGGGCCAAGGCCGCGAAGCCCAAATTTTTTGTCCAGCCTTCATCCCGTTGGGCTGACTGGCGTCGTTGCGCGCACGTCAGCTTACTTACTGGTGAAAGGTGAGGCTAGTTTGTAAAATAGCACGGCCTCTACTCACCCTCAGTTTGAGGTTCACATCCTTTGAATTCATAGTTAGCAAGTTTCACTTGCGGAGCCATCGCGCGAGCTGCCAGCTTGTGTATGACTATACCTGCCCCCTCCGAGGACACGGGGAACACATCGAGCGCCACTGGCCTCGGGTCCCCTCAACGCCAGACAGGGGAACAGTGGAGCAGGGTAGGGCGGCATACAAAACAGGACAAGTTTGCGTGAGTGCTACTTCGGCTTTGGTATGTGTCTTTGAAACGGCTTCCGCAGGCCAGATTGTGAAATTTGAATTGCGCCGCTGCTGTGTAGTATTTCCTGCATGTCGTCGTTATAGCATATAAAACATGCCTTGCGTATCGGAAACATTCCGTTTGAGATGGCATCGATATTTGATTTGTCTTGTAAAAATTGAGTATGGCGACGAATTCTAATTTAGCGTGGTGCTGGCCGACTGACGGGCAGCCTTCCGCGCTTCCTGCCTAGCCTCGCGCTGCCTCTCGTTCTCTGCGAGCTGCGCTTGCTAAGCCGCATCTTCCCTCGCTCACTCTTTGGCGATGCGGTCACGGTGGGCCTGAATACCATACTTGGCGATGAACGCACTGGCATTGGATCCTGCAGTCAGCCACAGAAATAATCAGATATGTGAAAGACACACTTCTGACGGCGCACACGCGCTTTGGAAGCCAGGAGCTCCCTGTTCCTGTAAATATTTCCAGAAAATTGTGAGTTAGTTTGGGATCACACTGAGAGAATCACTTGTACTTTGCGCAATATGCGGTGTGAGCCTCCTTGGCGGAGATAGTGTGCTCTTCAGAGACGCATCCCTCTGCTTTCATGGCTACACGATGCCTGGAGCCTCGGTCTGAGTCGAAAATGGTCCATTAGTTGGTACATACTTAGCCATCCGAATTCTTGCTTTCTCCCGGTGCTCTTCTTCGTTTCTGGGAACAGATTAGCAAGGAACCCATAGAGGGGGTTCCAATTAACTGACTTCCATCGATAGTTCCGACTGGACTCACGCCTGGCGGCCTTGGCAACGAGAGTATCGCTGCGCCGACTTGAGGACTTTTTGGCCGGCTGAGGTCTGGGGGGAGCAGTGTTGACGTTAATTCTAGTCTTGTGGGTACGGGGGAGTCTATACTTGACGTCCGGTTTGAGTTTTGAAGTCATACAGTGAGTTTGAGTTTAGATGAAAGTAGTTGAGGTCCAAAATTCGTGTGTAAACCCGTTCTGATCTCAAGCCCAAACGGCATCCGACCTGAGGAAACCTTTCCATCTTCAAAAAACACAAAATTTATTTGGGGCATAGCCTATCATATATAAAATAAAACTGTCTACTTAGGTTTTTTAAAATCAACGGACGGGGGCTGCAAGAGAGCATTTGGTTCCGAGATGTGGCCGTAGTGAGTTTGCCATCACCCCGTGACGAGTTCGCGACCACCTTGTCGCCGCACATCTGACTCTCAATTCGCAGTCCTCAAATTTTTGGAAAATTCTAACAACTATTCAGGGCATTCTCTGAGGCCCAACGTCACCGTCTCAGTGTATTCCGACATCTTATAAGCAAAGATCATGGTGAAAATCAATACATTGCTATATATCGGCACACCAGTACGGTAATTCTAATACGATACATCAACTACTGGAGAGTCCAGTGGGCGCGGGCGAGTCTGAGGGAGGGGAGGAGGGACAGTTGGACAACGTAAGCCATGGTGGTATAAATGCGAGCGGGTCCTTCGATGCCATGAAAGTCGTAAAGTAGGTGGTAGAGACCACATGTGGAGACAGAACAACCAAGCGTGGGGCGAATTTGCGAAGGGCGGGGAAGGTTGCAGAAGGACAGTGAGCATTCCGACAGGAGATAGTGGGTCGAATGAAGGCCTTCAAGGGGGTGCGCATACGCATTGACGCCGGTCGGTGGTCTTTACTACATCCTTGTCGCGGCAGCTCCAATAGAATTTGAGGAACAAAATATATATTTGAATGGGATAAAAACGCACCAGCCACCAAACCTCGCCATGATTGCTGGGTTGCCTGGCAAAAAGAAAGTCAGGACTCTGCGCAAAGGATACTTGGTATGATATAAAAGAATGCTCACCGGGTGGGGTCTTCGAAGAGTCACAGGCAAACGGCAGGTGAGGCGGTTTGAAAGTGCCGGGGCCAGAGATCTAAAAGCAAGCAGAAGCGGGCGTTGGAGGTAGGAGTGAGAAGACGTAAATTGCAGTGGCATTGTTGTCTGGGTTGACAGCGGCGAGGAACGAGGGCAATTTTGTCGATTTTGACTGAATTTGAGCAGGGTCTGGATGACTTTTAAGGATGGGCGGTATGGGATTACATGGTGGCTGGATGGGCGGTAGGATTACATGGTGGCTGTGATCTCGTCTCGATCACTTGATCTCCTTTCGTACTGCATCTTATTTTCATAACTTATTCTATCTATTGTCGTTCTCCTCGCATCCGATGGCCCCTCGCGGAAACCGTAATAAGCGCAACTTGAGCGCACTGGAAACCCGCGCCGGACCGAGCTCCCTCACGTTTGACGTCGTGTTTGCCAATGGTGGAAGTATCTGCTCGAGCGGGTCGCAAAACTCCCGAAGCTCGTGCAGGTAACGATGATCTTGGCGATGTTTCGCTTCGTCATTCTAAAAATGCATATCCATTCGCATACTCTGGACTGTCAAGTGAAATTTTCGTTGAATCTGGTGCCCGGGAGTGGTCAGACTGACGGAGAGGGCATCGAGCGCCCATGGGCGAGCATCGGCGCGATCGCGACTAGCACTCGTGTCAGTGGCCCCGGGGTGCGGCATGACGCTCTGGACGATCACTAGAACTTTTGGAATTGGCTCAAGACCATTGGACTTCGTAAGTGGGACTAGTTCTGTGTTACGGACGCTGACGCTGATGGACTTTTATTTAGCGGCTATTCTTTGTTGACGTCTGGATGTGGCAAAAAAGGAGGCCGCATCGCAGCGAGAGGCGTTCGAAGTCTTCTCGTTGCAGCAGGCGGATCGGGTGCCAGCGTGGAAGGAGATGGTAGAGGATTTTGAGAAGGATGGGACGAAGAAGAATCCATACCGTATGGAGGTTTTGGGTGCGTGGAAGCTTGATACCACCGTGGTATTAATAGTTAACTAACAATCGTGTGCAGGTTTGACTGAGCAGGATGTGAGGTTGCAGTTTGCAAACAAAGAGGTGGAGGAAGCGAAGAGCGGGGCCGCAGTGCTGCACGAGGTGACGCCCAGTAGCTTTATCGTGGCGGGGCTCGAGTTAGAGGACCAGCAGTACATTGTTTTGATTGGCGATGAGGATGATGGACTGACATTTGCCCAGGCGACGCGTATACGTCCAAGCCGAGCTGAAGAAGGCGGGAACCACCGCCATGCAGATAAACATGAAGCAGCTGCGCATCAAACTCAGTCGCGGCATTGCTCGCTTCCGCAAGGTACAGACGACATATTCCCCAGCAGCCATCCAGTGCCTTTCGAAACGGGCCGCCCCGGCGGACGAGCTTCCCGAGAACGTTCCGCTTATGCTGCCTTCCGCGTTGGCAGAGGAGGAGCGTGACAACGGGAGGTGTTTCAAGGGTCTGGTGGAGATCGAGGACACGCTACGGGCAGCCCAATGCCGCACTGCACTCCCTCGGCTGCGCAACCAGCTACACATCAAATCGCGTTTCCTCCTCTACAAGAAGCACAATTCCCGAGGCCAGGGGAAGAACACGTGATCACGCACCATCGTTGCGCGGAACGAAAGCAAAATCCAGCTTCACTCGGAGAAATTCCAGATGGCGTTGAAACACCGTAACAAGAGCGCGCGGCATCTAGTGCT
>JAHHPV010015162.1:0-10856 GCA_023547045.1 Mycena sp. WM
GGTCGTTCCGTCCTCCGGTCTTCGTGGACACGGATATAACAACGCCTAATGCCTGATTTCGGAGGAGCCAGACGGAGCCAGATGGAAGTCCGAGAGGAGGAGTAATAGGGCAAGTCTTAGTCGATATTCAAACTGAATTTTAACTACGGACAGGACTCGTATTTATAGGGAAGTATAGTATTAGTGGGGATATAATGTAAGAGTCGGTATAATCAGAAGTCCGGCGGCCTTGCGATGAAACGAGTCATCATGAATCATATAGTAAGTCAGTTTGACTCGGTACCATTGGTAGTCCGAGACCTCTGTGATATGGGTAGCATAGAGCATAGCATATGAGTCAAATGTAGTACGAACCAATAGTAGTGAGAGTATTGCGGAAGACCAAAGTCAGAGTTATTGGGTTCGGAGATAATTGGCAACCGTCGGAGGCTGATAAGGGTAGGAAGTCACGGGATGTGACAGCATAGCATGCTCAGAGACCTCACAGCACGACACTGGCTGAAACCGAATGTTGTGTTCAGTTTTTAGAAACTGTGGAGTGCCTTGACTGCACACTCCTGCTGCTGCTTGCTCGGGCCCTTTACGATGGGTCCAGGCATCCAGTAGTGGAGAACTATCTCCTGCACGTATTGGCATCCTCAGAGCTGAGGGACCCAATATTCGACCCAATACTGGGGATTCTGTGCTGGATGGCGAGGTTTCTGGCGGTGGAGATTTGTGATTCGGAAGTGTGTAAGGAGGAGGACAAGCTGGAGGAGGACAGGATAGACATGGATGAGCTAACAACGGGCCTGATAAAGCAATTGGGTGCTGGGAGTTCAGGAGATGTGGCCACCAGGGCCACACCCATCAACTTTGTCAGGCTTCTTCCCATCCCTGTCAAGGAGGAGGATGTGGAGGTGGAGAAGTTGGGAATGACTGCCCCTCAATACTGCCAGCACATCATTGAGACGTCCTTGGCACGGAAGGTGGAGAAAGAAAGGGAGAGGGAGCAGAAGCTGGCTGAGAAGAAGGCCAAAGAGGAGGCAGCGGTGAAGAAGACTGCCAAGATTGATGCCACCATCGCTGCCATGATAGCTGAGCGAGCAGAGATCACCAAGGAGGTAGATAAGAAGGTGGTGAAGACAGAGGAGGGTGTGCTCCTACTCCCGGTTCCGCCTCTTCAACACCACCAAATCAAGGTTGTGGCATTGTGCCAGCCAGATTCCACGCCATGGAGGATGAACCAGGGCACATCATATATGTGGTGGACAGTGACGACGAGAAGGAAGCGGAAGTTGTGAAGGTGAGTGGTTCAGGCATGAAGCCCGATAAACCCGAGGAGAAGTAAGTGGGAAAAAATGTAGATAGTTTTCTTGGAGAATCATCGAAATTGTAATATAAATCGTTGTTGATTGTTGATCATGAACCATGTGGAATTGCCAGTAAGTTGGATGGTACAGAGGAAGCCGTATCTCAGAGTCAAGTGTCGGGCCTGATGCCAGAGCCAAAATGTTGGGCCTAGTGTCAGAGGAGCAAAAGTGCCAAAAGCTCAGATGTGCTCCTATTTGGGTCCAGGCTTGTCCAGATATCGAGCATGGAATGCAGCCAGCAGTTCGGGTGCATCCAAGTCAAATGCTGGTACCCATTGATACTGGTCACCAATGTTAGACCATCCAAACCACTCAATGTAGTACCGAAGAGGGCAACAACAATAGTGCTTGTCAATCTTTGAGTTGAGGATAGCCACAAGTTCGAAATGTTTGTCCCCGTGAATTACCTCGACAGGCCTGGGCAGAGGTTGATCACGGCCAGGGAACAGGTTTGGGAAATGCGGCTCAAGCATGGAAATATAGAAAACTGGATGAATACGTGATAGGGCCTTTGGGAGATGGATGCGATATAAGGGGCCAGAGGTCTTCTTGAGGACTTTATATGGTCTGAAGTGCATCCCAGAGAATTTCTCGGTTGGTCATGCTGTAGTGATGAACTCGGTTGAGATAAAAACCTGATCCCCAACCTTACACCACAGTTTGTCTGATGACCTGGGAGTGACCTGGGATCAATAGACCTGGACCTGTCCACTTAATGATCGCAAATCGATGTCCGGAGGCCCACGCTAAAATGAGGTCGGTGATCCCCCGACCTCATTTCAACATCGACCATCACTCTCCATTTGGGAATTCTCGTCACTGTGATTCTCCCAAGATTCTCCTCTTAAATTTCACAGTTTGGTCCATAGCTCTATGCATCCTGTACCTATTGAATTGCTGACTTTGACATCATACTGGAGAAGAATGTTTGATAACAGAGCAATCCTGTGTATCGGAGGACAGGGTAGGACGGTCTTGTGGTACATTATTTTGTCCAGAAATGGCAGTTAAAGGCCACAGGAAGACATGTGGCCAGAAGATGTGAACCTGGCCTCAGCCCGACATTGTTTCGACATCGGGAAAAATTCGTTGATCCTACATCAGGTATGGCATCGACTGATGTCGGGTACACGTCGAAATTGCATATCTGTTCCCACCTGATTTCAAGGTCAGTTTCACAGCACACCAATGTCCAGGTCATCAACCTTAATCTGACATCAATATTTCATTGAGTTGAGCCCGGCGTGATATCAAGGCGACGTGGGCCACCTTACATCAAATCAACCCTCAACTAGCAAACAGTGGTGTAAGGTCCAGGTCCTGGAGTTGTTTCTTGTCAGCAATCTTCTTGTAACACTCTGTAGCAATAGTCAGCTATGTTTAGAGGTATTCATGGACAGATTGGAGCTCATATGTATAATCCTGAGCCTTATCAATGTCGGGACCAACAATGGTCGTCTTGCTGAAAGTGAGTAACGGGTGACAACCCTTGTTGGCAAAGAACAGGGATACACCGGTTGATGTGTTTGGGGCGTTATTGAGTGCAAATTCCCCAAGGGGAAGGAGCTCGGCCTAATCATCTTAGTGATATGCGCAGTACATCTGGATATACTATTCCAGGATCTGATTCATGTGCTCCGTTTGTCTGTCTGCCTCTGGGTGGTGTCTGGACGTGAAGTGCATTTTCATGTTGAGAGTCTCGCCCAATACACAAAAGAAGGCTGAAACAAATTCAGTGCTGTGGTCGGAGGTGATATGAGACAGAACACCGTGTTTGGAAAAGACATGAATGAGGAAGAACTGGGCGAGTTGGACAGATGTGATATGCCAATCACAGGCAAAAAGTATAACCTGCTTCAATACACGGTCAACAATGACACAATTGCAATTGAACTTGCTGGAATATGGAAGAAATTCAATGAAATTAATGGATATGGAGTGCCAAGGATGAAGAGCAACTGGGAGTGGACAGAGAAGACCATAAGGCTTATGCCGAGAGGCCTTGTTGCGCTTGCAATGGCTGCAGGATTTGCAATAGTCCCAAACAAAGTTCCACATCTTGGGCCATACATATTCGCATCGAACTAGAGCTAAGGTGCAGTTCTGTCTGAAATGGCCAGAGAGTATGTGATCATACTTGTTTTGCAGAACATGTACCCGGAGAATGTCGGGAATTTCACCCAAAACCTGCGGAACATAGACCCGGTTGTTGAGAAGTAAAAGCCTGGTCGGGTCTAATGTCCAGCACAAATTGCCGGAGATACCAGGTGTCACGGAAGCGAGGCCCGAAACAGCAGTGGGGTCGTCAGGATAATGGGATTTGATGTTGTAGTGCAGCTGATCAATATCCATGACAAAGGATGCTTGGAGACAAATATCTTCAAGGAAGGTAGTGTTAAGTGACACAGTTAACTGGTTGGAGGAAAAGATGGGCCAAAAGTTCTGAGGATTAACCTTGCCAAAGGCTGTATCCCCCTCTTTCGGATAGATGTCCCATTGTCTAGTTAATGCATTGGGTTTACCCCCGAGCTTTTCGGGTTAGAACCAGATTACCATATTGAAATGGTAAAGATACTCAGACCACCAAACTTGCCAATGGGTAAGGGTCTTCATCGTAGCAAAGTATTTGAGGTTTTTGTGGTCTGTGACAATATCGACAGTAAGAGGGGCACCCTTGAAATAATGATGCCAGTGAGTAAAGCAATCAAAAATAGCGAGGAACTTAAGGTAGGGCTCATTCATCGGCGACCTACCCCACGTGATCCAGTGTGACGCTCCTTTTTGGGAGTAATTATAGTGAGATCACGATCAAACTGGACTTTTGGTCCCATCGGTGGCGTTTCTACACAATTTGGCTGCTATCATCTCTAGATATGGATGTCTACTTACAGAATCCAAAATTTGGGCCGTTGATGTGTAAACATTGATGAGTTGAAACCTGATCAATGCCGAAAGCGCCACATCACATCCCAGCTTCTTTTCCCTCACCCACGATGCCTGCCGTGTCCAAGAAGAATGCCGCGCGGCGTCAGAACTTAAGCGCCGCGATGGATGCTGTCAAGACAGGTGCCAAACGGGTCATGAAGATTGTCACCCCTCGGAAAAAGAGGCGCAAAATCGATGCAGCCAAAGAAAATGTACGCGCTTCTCTCAGGCTTGCACCCTGCCATATAAATTTATGGACCACGCAAATCCCACCGAAACAGGCTATATTGAATACACCGTCTGTCTATGCCCCTTCAAGCCTGAACGATGATGTCTTTCTCATACCTGTCAATGCTCACTCCCATTTTGGTGCTTTCCCCACCCACACTCCTGTTTCCCGAACCGAAACCTCAACTCTGGGCCGAATCTGGCATGAATTCACTCCCATGCTCAATAAATTCTCGCCGTTACGGAAATCAGCGTCAAACCAGCGGGTTTTTGATGATGATGAGTCTATTCTTGCCGCGGGATCTCCATATCCACCTCGCATGCTAGGCGACACCTCCTCGGAGACTGGCTCAGACTTTCGGCTCTCGCCCGACGAACCAATTGACTCCGTGTCATTGAAGTCAGTTGACTCGATGTCACTGAAATCTACTCATGGCGACCAACCTTTGGATGTTCCGATTACGGACGCTGAGCTGTCAGCGCGTGCTTGGCGGCGTGAACAAGCTGCTGCAGCTGCAGCTGGGAACCTGTGTGCTGCTCCCTCCGTTGCTGCTGCCGAGGCCGCGCTTTTGGATATTGGAACTGTACTTCGCCCGCCACGAAAGAAGGGTCCGGGCTATATTGATCCCAGCATCAACCCCTTCACCCGCTCACGTCTCGCCAGAATGCGCAGTTTTCTTGCACTCTACACCAATCCAAAGTCACCAACCTTTGGCAAATGGAAAGCCACCTCACTGGCAGCCGCCATCACCATGTGTCGGAGCACCTATTGCGCCCGCATCTTGCACCGTCTTGTGAGACAGTACATCGCGGATTGGAGTGTTTTGCCTGAGAACCCGTACGGGACTTGGAACGAAACACTGCTGGTCAACGAGGATCTATGCAACGAGTTGATGGAATATCTGCAGCTCCTTGGTTCGACAAAGGACGAGAATGGCAGAGAGTCTGGTATCACTTCGGCAAAGGTCCAGGCATGGTTTGCACGACCTGATATCATGCAGAAATACGGCATCACCAAAACTATTTCCCTTGCAACTGCGAAGCGATATCTTCATGCGTTGGGGTTTCGCTTCACCTCACCGACTAAGGGGCAGTATGCTGACAGACATGAGCGTGCAGATGTTCGGTTCCACAGGGATAAAGTCTATATTCCCAAGCTTGCAGCACTGCGGACCCACATGTGCGTCTACGACAAGGATGGCGTCGAAATTACAGACGATGTCGCACGCTTGGTCGCATCCGGTAAACGAGTGGTCATCTGGTACCATAACGAGTCTATTTTCTATGCTCATGATCGTAACTGGAAGACCTGGCGGCACAAGAATGCTTCGATAAAACCATACAAAAAGGGTGAAGGTGTCTCGATGATGGTTGCTGACTGGGTCTCAGCAGATTTTGGATGGCTGGTTGGACCAAAGACTGGCCGTTCTGCACGAGTCGTCCTCAAACCAGGCAAAAATCGCGATGTAATGTATCAGTTCAGCACTACAGGCTGCATTTCTTACAATTTGGCAGGGCTACTTCACCTGCGCTGACATTCTGGCTCAGGCACACGACGCTATCGAGATTCTACCCGAATTCGGTGATGACATTGAACATGTCTTTGTCTATGACAACGCAACGACACACCGAAAGCGAGCTGACGATGCTCTATCCGCCCGAAAAATGCCTAAGTCCATGCCTGGGCTAATCAGGTCTGGGAAGAGCACTGGTCAGATGCGACCCAACTTCTTAGTCGAATGAACAGCCCGGTCAGCAGACGACAAACCAATCCACAACCCCGATGGCTCACTTCAAAAGGAGAAGATTCGCATGACTGGTGCAGCATTCGCCAATGGTTCCCCGCAGTCTCTCTACTTTGAGAGCGGCCCTAATGAAGGGCTGTTCAAGGGTATGGAGACTATCCTGACGGAGCGCGGGTATGATGTTCGTGGCAAACAAGCTGAGTGTGGCAAGAGTTTCAATTGCGCAATCAACGCGAATGGGAATTACGACCACTGCTGCATGCGGCGCATGCTGTTCAACGAGCCAGACTTTGCAGGTGTCAAATCTCTCCTGGAGGATGAGTGCACCTCGCGGGGTGTCGAAGTGATATTTCTGCCCAAATTTCACTGTGAGCTCAACCCGATTGAGCAGTGCTGGGGCTATGCAAAACGGTTGTACCGTCTTTGCCCTGAGTCATCCAAGGAGGAAGATCTGGAGAAGAACATGCTAGATTCCTTGGGTGCAATACCACTCATTTGTATTCGAAGGTGATGATCCATTGTTCTGCTCTGAATGGTTTGGTTCTGATTCACTTGATAGGTTTTGTAACCGAACACTCTGCTACGGTGATGCCTATGAAAAAGGCTTGAATGGGCGGGAAGCAGCGTATGCCACTACAAGATATCACGGCCACCGGGCAATTCCGAACGACTTTCTTCGTGATTTCGAGACATCTGGGGTGATAGAAATCTTCAGGGCACTTCGTATACTCTGAATTCTACGAGATTTGAACTTGTTTTGCTTTCAACAATTCGTACACCTGTTCAAAAATCATGGAAACTTGGATTTGAGCTCTTCATATGTATAGAAACAAATCTCAGGAGCTAAAATCTCTAATATACTTCAGTGGCTCACGGAAACCAGACATCAGTGCACTGTTGACGGATTTGGGCAACATCGGTAACATGTGACATCAATCACGTGGGGTAGGTTGCTGATGAACGAGCCCTACCTTATTATTGTACATGTCATAGTTGAGCTCCAAATGTCCGGCTCCAGAAGGCGACAGGATGAAATTCCCCGTCATCTCTAAGGATGGAGAGTATGCCCACAAGCATGTAGTCAGAAGTGTCTGTTTCAACCATAATTTGACGGCTGGGAATCCAATGATAAAGGATGGGAGCAGATGTGAATGTGCGTTTGAGACTGTCAAAGGCCGATTGACAAGTGGTTGACCAATCCCACCTAACTGCAGAGTGGATGAGGCAAGTCAGTGGGATGGTGATGCCCGAATAACCATAGATAAAGCACTGATAGAAGTTACAAAAACTGAGGAAGGACTGTAAATCCTTTACCTTCCAAGAGACGGGCCACTCAGTGATTACTGCAATTTTTTTGGGCGACATGCAGAAACCATCAGGTGAAAGGATATAGCTGAGGTATTCGCAGGTGGTAACTCCGAACTTGCATTTCTGGAGTTTGCAATCTAACCTGGCTTCACATAGGCACCAAGGCACCTCCCGAACGTGAGCGGTATGCATGGACGGGTCGTCCAAATAGACCAGGATGTCATCCAGGTATATGACGACATAAATGTCCAGCAAATCTGTAAAGAGAGTGTTAAGGAAGCATTGAAAAGCTGCTGGGGCATTGTATAAGCCCTCAGGCACGACCCAAAAGTTGTAGGAGCTGTAGTGGGAACAAAAGGTGGTCTTGTATTCGTTGCCTTGGGCAACACGGAGCAAGTGATAGGCATGGCAAAGATCTAGTTTGGTATAAATACGCACCTTTCCAGGTACGTCAAGGAGATCTGCAATCAATGGAAGTGGATAACAATCCTTCTTCGTGATGTGATTCAATCCTCTGTAGTTGACGCAAAGCCAGAGACTTCCATCCTTCTTTTTAGTGAAGAGGATAGGAGTGCCATAGGAGGAGTGAGACGGATAAATGAAATCTGCCTTGAGGTTCTTGTTGAGAAACTCCTGAAGCACCACAAGTTCGGGTGGAGAAAGGGAATATATAGGACCAACTGGAGGCTCTGCACCATCAATGGCCTCAATCTTGAGATCAAAATCATGATGGGGCAGTAAATTATAGGCCTCCGATTCTGAGAAGATATCAGCGAAGTCCCGGTACTCAGCCGGAATACCCGACAAGTCTGCGAAGTCGGGTTTGGATGAAGAACTAAAGTTGAGGGTCTCTTCGGTTGGTGTTGCATGGAGCGTATACTGAATAGTGCCTTTATTATGGATGATCATGTAAAAGGCTACTGCATTGACCATGGACACAAGTGGGGTAGTAGTGAACAGATGAGGCGTAGAAGCCTCAAGTGGCTCTGATATTGAAGCCGGAGGAGTCTCCATAAAAGGAGCAGGTTCAGGCAAGGGTGTCAGTAATATTGATGGGTTGAGAGCTGGGGCTGCCAGGTCCTCCGTCATCTCTGTAGCCAGAGATACTGCAACAAAGTCCAAAGTAATCTTCGGGAGTGTCGATACTGTAGACTCGTTATAAACAGGGCTGAACTTTAGGGAGGCATTATGCCAATCAATCAACAGATTGTAGCAGCAAAGCCAATTTAGTCCAAGAACCAAGTCACAGGAAGAGTCCAGACGGGTGACGTAGAATTCCATAGAATGGACATCACCAGATGGGAACCGAGGAAGCAATTGAAGCTGTTGGTCAATGATGGATGAGGAGCCATCGAGATACCGGAGTTTTACTGGTGCAACCACATACGGAGAATACCCATTAGATTCGTGAACTCAAGAAGACACAAAACAGTGCGAAGAGCTGGAGTTGATGAGCACCCGCAAGCGGGAGTTGAATCCCATGGCAACTCGTTGTACAAATGTCAGGCACAGGGTTAAGCCTGCGTCTGAAGTAGGGAAGCCCAACAAATAGCTGGAAGGAGAAATATAGTCCACGGAGATGAGAGATATATCAAGATCACCCACCATAAAATGCATTAGGGGAAAGAGTGGACACATTGAGAGTAACCTCGGTGAGCACCTCAGAGTCAACACGGCTCAGACCAGGTGCAGAGGTATCTGAGCTGCTGACTATTTTTTTGACTCGGAGGAGGAAGTATCAGTGGGGGGTGTAGGCAGTGTAGTAATGGAGCCAGCCTTGCCTTGGGCATTACCTAGACACTTCTTGCACTCAGCTGTTTTATGACTGGCACCACCGCAGAACATACAGAGGTTATCCTTCATCCTTCATGCGTCGCTCATGCTCCTCGGGCTTAAGTTTTCCAGAGGAGTCGAGTTTAGCAGTATACAGCTTCTAGGTTTTAGACCCGGAGGCCTGACCTGAACTACCGCCCAATGCCGGGGGATTAGGAGGAGGGTTGGATTTGGCCAGGGAGTTAGATTTCCCACCGCTCTTGCCTTTACCCTTGTACTTCCCACCACTGCCTCCCCCACCCCTCCCCCACCTCCACTGCCTGATGTCATGGGAGAGCCAGAAGTATTACTGGAAGATTTTCTGAAAGGCAGATTGGCGGCCGTGCACTCAGCCGCATGCTCAGTATTGCAGTGATGATACCGCTGATCAAGCTGTGAGGTGAGGACTTTTAGTCCAGCCAGTGTGGCCGGAGTCTGAGTCTGCGCAATGGCATCCTGGAGATGGCCGGGAAGGCCACAGTAATACGCCTGGAAGAGGGCTGCCTTGTTGTACCTAGTCATAACCGCATGGGTGTTGAACTCGAGCTGGTAAGTCACCAGCCGGTCACCCGTCTTTATGGAGAGAGTCTTCAATGAAATCTGTGTGTCCCCAAAGGGGTCATGCAGCCCAAAGTTGGTTGTGAGCTCTTGAACGAACAACCCCTAGTTACCACCCCAGTACAAAATGGTGACTTGCCCGCCAACAAAAATGTTGGATTGGAACCACTGCTGAGCAGTGCTGCGAAGATAGGACTGGACGTAGAAGATTTTCTCGTTGTCGGTCAGAAAGTCTTGCAGGCATTCTGCAATGTGTAAATAAATCTGTGACATGAACATGGCGAACTTTGATGGATCACTACCATTGAAAGTGTCTGGAGCGCGCGAGGAGGTTTGCGTGGAGCAGGGAGGAGCAACCAAGTTCTGAGCGAGGAGAGTCATCGCTTGGGCCATTTGTTGGATGGCCAAATCAAGCTGCAGGTTATGCAGAGCTGGAATATGAAGGGTTGGGCCTGGAGGGCCTGGGGGACCAGGAGGACCTGGAGGACCTGGAAGTGGGGCTGGACCATGAGGAGGTTCACCACCACTACCACCTCCACTGCCACCAGGTCCACCACCACTGCTGGGCCCTGGAGCCGGAGTGCTAGAGCCGGATGGTAACCCTGCACGGTCAGAGGAATGAGACAAAGGTGCATCACCAGTTAGTGGCCCATCATCTCCTTCACCATCGTTGGGACCTCCACCATCACTGCCAGAAGGACTGGAAGGTATGGGAGGCAGTTGGGGATTATACCCAGTTGTTATATCCCGATCTGACCCAGGCCCATCTCCGGTCCTATTCTGCTCCTTCCGGCTTTTCCGTCTACTCCGCCTTCTCCAACTCCACTCCTCCATTGGAGTTATGCTCCAGACTCCATCCAGAGTTCCTTCCCTGTCCTTTCGGTCATATATGGGTTTTTACACAATGAAGGATTACTGAGTGTTTTCC
>JAHHPV010015190.1:0-10852 GCA_023547045.1 Mycena sp. WM
GTGCAAACACCCAACAACAGCCAACCCTCACATGAGCATCGCGACGTCACCTCAAGCTTCAATTTGAGGCTAAGGAGGACTTGAATCACGCCAATCATGCCATGCGAATGGAGGCTTGCCAAAACGCCAAGTTCTCAATATGGTTCAATTCATTCAAGTTGCCGGAAACATTATGGACTACTATCGAGGATTTCCGGAGTGCAGTCAAGTAGTACAGTCGTCAAGAATTGTGGCACATATTCGCGAGTTTCCTGCGTCTAAATTAGCGCAACAAAGACCCTCTCGGCTTGCGAAGGGATTCGGCAAATCCCAAGAAGGTCTCGGCCAACCTCACCTTAGTACAGGACTCGGCGGTCACTGGAGCAAGGAGGGAGTCTCAAAATTATGGCAGACCTCATCAAGAGCCTCCGAAAATGACGATGGAATTGTATTATTGTTAGGGTTCGCGTTCTGAATATCCAGGGCAAACTGAGCCATGTTGCTAAGGCTCTGCCTCCCGTAGACGTCTGTTCCAAATATGATTGAGTGGAATGAAAGCGGTTTCCTGAGCGTAATGTGATCAGTGAAAGATTTTTCGCGCAGAAATTGGTTACCCTAGGTCTACAGCAGCGCGACTCAGGCTCTCGACATTCGCTTGGGCATCGGCACATTCACCATCCGATAGGAATATCACGATCGGAGCTCTGTGGAAGCCTCAGCTCGCATTGAAGGCGTAAGTAATGGACGGACCGTGCGTCACTCCAGTAATTTCGCATGACGGTTTCTGCTGCTGATATTGCTGCAGCAGAATTCGTCCCCCGGCCAGCACTGTATCGGAGCAGTGAGCGCAATAATTGATCGGGAGTACTGTCTGTGTCGTTTTGCAAACATATAGAAACATTAGCGTCGAAAAAAAGCACGCTATATGCGTCTTTGCGTCGTCCAAATGCGGCAGGTCCTCCGCCAGGATTCAATGCAGAGGAACGCGATACCCAGAAGGCATGCAACGATGAGAATACGGCACCCAATCGATTGTTAGAGTGGCGGATGATGAGATCGGCGCCAGGTCTGTTTGGAAGGGGTCGGGAATCTGTGCCGGACATAGATGACGATCTGAAAGCACGACAGTGTGAGGAACAGGTACGGTAAAATAGCAGTGCATGCCATACTTATCTATGACGAAGATGCTGCCCAACGGTAAATCATTCATTGTAATCTCGCAAGTCGAAAGACGTACACATGATACGCAGGGTGCATTTCTGCCGGATTTTTACACGCGAAAGAATGACCATCACTTGAAATATAGCCTTGGGGATCAGGAACTTGTAGCTGCCCAGGCGCCTGAAGAGGATGAAGGACGGGTAGCGAGCAATAAGAGGGAACCGGAGGATTTCCTGAAGTGTGTTCTGATCCTATCAACGTGTTAGATTTGATCCATCTTCCAGGCTGCTTCGAAGCGAATACCAGGACACATGAATTCGCTTGGGAGACGTCAACGGAGGGTTACTGAACCAGCAAGCACGCTTACCATTTTGCAAAATTGGCTTGATCATCTCGAGAATACGGGTCTGAGATTCACATCGGAACGACTGAGATTCTGCCTATTTTTCAACGATAAAGCAACCCACCCTTGAAACCTAGAGAGTGACATAATCTCGGATGAGGACATAATTAAAAGGGTGAATCCGGTCGTACCGCTCCGCTTCCAAAACAACGAATGTGATATCCAATCCTTGGGCTGGTCCGGATTTGGAGCCATCGGAACATCTATGTGCTCGACTTCCGCTCCGTCACACGGGGCCTCCTCGGTCGCACGACAATAGTCAACATGGACATGACGGCCCATATCCTGACAGAAAAGATTGCACATCATCGGTGTTCCATC
Organism: Mycena sp. WM; assembly: GCA_023547045.1. NCBI lineage: Eukaryota > Fungi > Basidiomycota > Agaricomycetes > Agaricales > Mycenaceae > Mycena > Mycena sp. WM. Next base: position 1,865 of record JAHHPV010015190.1, read on the forward strand.
GTCACTGGTTGCAAACTTTCGGCCTTTCAACTCGACGACCGTGTCGTCGGGACCGTCTATACTCCAGGAAGTTCTCGACATGGAGCCATGACTCGTTTCATGCTCATGCTGAGAGTGTCCTGGGTCTTGAGATTAGTGGTTGGATACCAAAACTTGTCATATCGCACTAACCGAGCGGCAGCATGCAGAAATATCCGCAACTCAGGCATCTGCCACGGTTCCGGTCATTAGATTGCATACAGCTCAAACAACGCTGCTTACCGAGTTTCGCAGAAGTGGAACAAATTAGGGTCTTCCGAGTGAACATGCGGTCCCTCATGCTCCCGCTCATTCGCAGGGATCTTGATTGCACAGTGTAAAGGTTTGGAGTCTGTCAAGATTCACGCAATGAGTGGCGCTGACAGTATATCCGTGAACTGGAGATCACCTTGGGAGTACTGCAGACACGGGCATGTCCATCAATTTTTCAGAGCGGGAGAGAGTCCAGTACGAACCTTGGTGTATTGGAAAGTCTCGTGGCGTCCGGTGAATATGGCTTCTATGGACTGAGGTGTAGTGTCAATTTGGCAAATCCCTTTGGCTTGGCAAAATGCAGCGCAATCGTGCTCTTGCCTAATTTCGATGAGGTAGTTGTGAGATAGGATCCGCAATGACTTTGACTACTGACCCGCAGAGGTGAATAGCGTCCGATTGAAGCCCATGCAGATGATCCGTATTTGCACACAATCTTTTACAGAGCTCACAAGTCATCGGACACGAAGGTGTGTTGCAGACATGCTGATCGTGCGCTTCGTGACTGATGTCGGGGATCGTAATTCGCTCTAACATTGGTGAGAGCACATAACGCACCTCGATATGGCACAGGTTTGGGAGCATGTGTACAACGTCTTGCCGTCCGCCGATTTCAATTGTCGTACGCAGCAAGGCTATGAGGAGTGTCAGCCCGCAACGTTCATGTATGAATATACAAAACTTTCCTCCCCACAGGCATGTACAGGGGCAGCACACATGTGGTCCCCGTCACCATGCTTCGCGACCTAATATACATATATATACGAGTATCCGGTGGAACTGAGACACTTGACAAACCTTCGTACATTTCTTCATGCATCCGTTCTTGTCTTCAAGCATGCAGGACTCTCCGCATAGGTGGACACCCACGACGCATCTGGAAAAGATCGTAAGTCCGCCCATGATCAAGGAGTAAGATGAAAGACTCGAACATACATGTGTATACCAGAATGACCAGCACTATGATGTCGTGAGCCATGTCAAAACCAGTGATTTCACATAATGCTCACGGATATCCGCATTGCTCGGGTTCGAGATGCTCGTCTCGGAAGTCGCAAGCATGAGGACATGTGTGCGAGGTCTGGCAGTCGTGAGGTGTACCGGAACCATGGCGGCGGCCTAAAAGGCACTGCAGCTGGCAAGAAGCACACTGCATCCGACAAATTTCCACGGTCGACCTCAGATCGACCGCACCAATGTCAAAATCTCTTCGGAGCAAGTCCATGTTGGCGTGGTTACTCTTAAAGCGAGCCAAATTGGAACCTATCCAATGGAACACATATTGAATCCTCGTCTCCGCACGGTCGAGAAGAAATTGGGACAGTCCAGCGATCCATTCGGCTTCTGACATCTGATGTCGTTCCCCAAACCGATCCCAAGACCTTTGGAGAGTGGATAGGATATCTTGTCGCACTTCGGGCGTTGCCTTGGACGCTGAGAGAAGGAACCGTGACGAAGAATCCGGTTGGTCAATGGGGCTATCCGTATCGAAGTTCTGATCCAATACATCTCAGCAAAGTCAAGGTGACGAAAGAGAAATCCCACCTTTAAGGGCTCAACGATGGGTTCTGTTTCGTAAAAGCCAAATTCCAGAGCACTATTGAGATAAGTGCATAATTTCTGGGCTCGATGGGCGGCCAGAGTTTCTAGAAAAGCATAAGACGATTCAATACATGTCAATAATGAATCTGGTATGCTACCGACAAACCTGATAGTGCGCCCCAGTCACTGGCTTTCAGTTTGGCCATCAAAGTTTTGAGAGTGTGAAGAAATTCGCCCGCAGTTGTATGGGTCACTTGTTGTTGATCGAGAGTCTTTTTAAGCGTAGGAAACAACGCGTAAAATTCCTTTGACTCGATGACGGGCCACGGTATGATGTCCAGCTGCCCGTCATGAAGGCGGGAGATGAAGTTCGCACTTTGCTCGTCTGCAACGATTTTCTACGCAAACATGTGAGAACGAACTTCCGAGACAGGAAAGCGGAGTGGCCGCACCTGGAATTTCGTCGAGAACCTTGACTATGATATCAGACCCGATTCCGAGCACGAATAAAATGACTTACTCTTTGACAATCTCATTCTCATCTGAGTCGACAACATCCTGTTATGAAACGGATAAGTATCACTAAACCCAAAAAGAAGGTTTCCGAACCTTGATGATGATCACCAACGTCGATTTGAAAAGCTGAGGATTGGCGGCAGGGTCAAGCACTGTCGAGGACGATTGGAACGACTGGAAAAGTCCCGCGATGCTCCGGGACATTGCAAAGTTATTTCTGAAGAGGACCTTTGCAGGTGTTAGATATTCTAACGTACCACACTAAAGCGCACGTACAAGGTTCGATATCGCGGTGTTGAATAAAACAAGCAACATGTCTTCTTGTGCGGATCGCTCGATGCTGTGAACACCTGTGACAACATGAGTTATCTAGATCGTGTGGAATGAGCTTGTGAACCTTCAAAGTCGAGCGCGACAATGAGTGCTGTATCTGTGGGAGTAACGGACATCCAGACACCCTCTAATTTGTTCTGTGAGTTTTAAACATGTGTATCAATCCTTACGAACTCACCGGTCGTTCTCATAGCACTGCCGGCAACTAACTGAACTGTCAGCGAAAGAACATCGACTTGGTTTAGATCTTACAAGAAGTATCGACAAGGTGATTGAGACAGAAACTTTTTCCGACGGACTGTTCGCCTTTTTCACATCAATTAAAAAGCGACCATGACGAAAGTAATATACGTACCCATCGAGGACACAACTTTGATGGGCTGAGCGGGATAAGTTGCCTACACGGAACGTATGAAAATATGACTGTGCGTACCTTGGACACCATGTACGATTGGAAGACACTTTCGTACCATCCAATGGAAATCGAGTCGACAATCGAGCCCACTTCTGCACCGAGAAGCTTCTGTTCAAATGCTGCCGACAATACACCGTCTTTCAACGGTACGAATCGATTTTCCTGAGTTACCGCGATTTGAATGGGAATCAAGCATAAAAGGTCGACGAGCCACTCTCCGGCGCGGAACTCGGATACTTCCCATTTAGTATCGGTAGAGAAGAGTGACAATAGCCCGTTGATATCAAGCACGTGCACGTTGATCTTTTTCAACTGGTTGCCCGTGGGTTTTCTCATCTGTTGCTCGAAGGAGGAGATGAGATCGTCGAAGTAGGGAGAAAACTTGCAGTGGTCCACATATGTCGAAAAAGTAAACGAACGTGGAAGGCGGTTTTTGGAAGAGATGATTGTGTGGCGCTGAACCGCGGCGACGACAGGGAAGCGAGCCCAGACATCGGAGTGACACTTGATCAGGGAATTCCGCGTTATTGCACCGTGCTTTGCCTTCGGCGAGCTCTTGCCAGCTGTCTCCGTGAACATGAATTCGGTGCTCTTCTTGGTTATGGTGAAAGCAACAGATGCACAGACTTCAGTATCGATGCCCACCAGATGAACATTCCGTCGATTGACCATGGACGTCAGACAAAGGGCAGAATGCGGAACTTGCAGAACCCCTAGATTTGTTCCCTCCGAACCGAAGGTGTCCCAGTGATAAGCGTGGAATGAAAGACCAGATTCCCCAGGATATGATAAAAGCAGGCAGGCTCCATCGGGCGATGAATGCGCCGAAATCGGACGTTGTGGGAGCGCAAGAGTCGCGGGCCTATACCGTATACATCTCTCAGCAACCGCGAGAATATACTTAAAGGTACAAACCGAAATTGGCGAGGAAGAAGAGAATAGATTCTGGCCATGTTTCCGCTGTCGATAAGCAGGATCTCCTCGCTTCCCAGGACAAAACATGCGTGCGTGATAGTCCCTCCTGCCACGTAAGATTCTGTGAGATCCACGGGAGCCGTGCTCTGGGGGCCACCGTAGTTGTCATCAAAAACATACAGGTGAAGCTTGAACTACCGCGAAATTCATTACCATTAGAATGGGGCCAAATGATAATGCAACAAACCTGGGATGTGGCGCAGATCAAAAGCGTGCGTGTGGACTCGTCATATGCAATAAGCGACTTTTCACTAATCTTTTCCCGATTTACACTTTTCCGAGGGCGGAGGGGCCCGAACCCAAGGCGGCTGAGCTTTTCGAGATAGATGTGCATATACTTGGCATCTTCGACCACCAGCAGGAGATCACCGCTTTCGATGAGTTGAGCATGGCTAGATCGCGTTCGTCAGCAGAAATTGATTATCATACATAGCTTCGTACACGATTCGCTGGTCCGGGACGAGTGAGAAACGCGCCGCATTTGTCGTAATGCGCGGAGATGGAACGAACAAGGAATCCATTTGAAGCTCTTGACAGTCGTCAGTCGTCAGGCTTAATGAGTGTATTTGGCAATCAAGGGAGGCAGGACTGTTGACCCGTCGGCATCCCTTGACGTTGTATGCCGCTGCCAGAACGAAACGGATCAGCGAGGAAACCACAATCAAAATATTGCGTACAAGATCCGAAATGTGGACTGTGAATGTCGAAGGAAGCAAGAACAACTCTGTGCCAGATCAGATATGTAGCTGAAAAATGAGCGAAACCCTACGGAGCGGATGGGGTCTCTTTCCCCATTTCTTCTATCAAGATACGCAAAGATTTTCGACTGAGGGATTCCTTCATTGACCGTCTCTGTCGTTCCTTGAGCGCATCCTGCTGGATTCGAACCGCTTTCTCGACAGTGATTTCCGTAAGTTTGTTGATCTGGTGGCACAAATGAGTAGTGGCCATCGTTATTGTTCGAGATATGATGTCGCCTAGAACCGTGGGCTCCTCGGCCAACAAATCTCGTAGACCAGCAAGAAAGTGCGCATCCGACGTAGTTGCGACGAGCTGACGAGTTCTAGACTCGATGTCTGCCTCTTGGTCTTTGTAGTTCCATGGCCCAAACCACGATGCCATCAATGTTACAAAACTCAAAATCTTGCCGGAGTCTTTCGTGTGGCTTCTGTTGGTCGATGACAGAAGAGAGCCTCCTTTATTAAGAAGCTCCCTGATCACCGTCCCTCGTTGGGAACCGGTCAAGTCTTGGCGCGTGGCGAGCAAGAGTTCGATGTACATAAGGGTTTCCTTCAGAATTTTAAATTCTGCCTCGGGTGCCACTGCGTCGACTTGCGGACTTGCAACAAGGTCATGCAACACGGTTGCGATGGCTGGGAATTCTTTAAGCAGTGCGGAAAATTGTTCTGAAAAAAGGTTTCAATAATTAAGGGGGAACAGGTCATTTTCATCCAATTGCGTACCTCGTAAGGTGCGCCGCTCTTCCTCGGGAATATTCAAAATCGAGCACGGGTCGATCGAACTTTAACTTTATCAGTATCTAACTCATTTCGCTTTGGCGAGCGCGAAAAGCCTACGGGAATCGGTTCATGAGAATGTCAGCCAAAGCTTGACGGAACTGGGCTCTCTTTTTGTCCGTCTCCTTGCGCACTTTGGAGTTTGTATCAGCCTCCTGTTTCCTGAGTGTGCCAACGATTTGTTTCTCATTAGCATTCTTCCGTGACTGCCAGTTATCAAGAGCCTTTCTGTATTGAGACTGCAGTTCAATTCCAATAGGCGAACTTGTCAAGGCCTCAATTGCGGCATCCGGAAGCTCCGGTGCAAACTCGACTCCTTTTTTCCTACGCCAATGATCAGGCTAAACTCAGAGAAGGATAGGAATGGCGTACAGCAAGGCTCGAATCTGTACCAAATTGAAGTTGTCATCCAATGGCGATTCCCGGAGGCCGGCAGGTGTGTACACCGTTGTGAGTAAAGCTTGTTTGGTTTCCCCGCCGATTAACTTGGGTTGGAGATCGGCAGGATCGATGGGATGTTGGCCCTCATCGTGACGATGAGCGAGAACGGGGGTGTTTATCTGAATTATGGGATGGTAAAGAACACGGTCGCTTCGAAAACCAAACACTGACCTCGAAACCCGGGAGCGGGATGACGGTTTCTTCTTGTTCATTCGTCTTCGCTACCTTAAACTTGTACAACCTACTAGGTTTATTGTTGTCCTCGTTGGTCGCAGCGTCTTCTGATTCGTCGTTCCAAACGATGGATTGAGCGTGCTCCTCGGATATCAAGCAAGTGACTTGGTCGCACATCTTGGTCAGATACCTGTTGGATTGAGCGTTTGAATCATAACTTCGTATCGTTCCGACTCACCTCATGAATGTTTCGCGATTGCGCGAGATGGCAGAGTTCGCGTTATCATCCCAAGTTGTGTCCTCGGGCCAGTAGATGACGAAGATCTGCTCGTTTCCGGGTTCCGAACGGAAGCGTCGAAGCAAATACAAGCCGGATCGCAAGGACGGTCCCGGGCCGTCGTCCTTGGAGAGACATAAGGCGCGTGCACTACACAAGGCAGTCAAGACTGAAGCAAGGATAATTGCGAAGCGAAGACATACGTGAGCTCGTCAATGGCCCCGAGAGCGGACAAGAAGGCGACGATTTCGGACTTGCTTCCATACAGTCCAGCTGGCTTGATCGACAGTTGATCAAGGGTCTTGAAGTCGACCTAGCAAAAAGTGAGTGCGACTTGACGGTCAGAGCTCCGAGACCTCACTTTCGTGAGCGACGAGTACGCGCCAGGGGATAGCTCGTTGATGAAGTTCTTGAATGAATCTTGGGAAATGATTATCTTGTTGACTATGGAATGTTCACCAGGAAATATTTGAATCAAACATCGGCGACATACCGAGGCCGCCGCTAAGTCCAAGTCCAGAAAGGTAGCAATACGGATAAGAGCCACAAAAACCCACCTGCCCTGCTCGCTGATGAGGTCTAAAATTTTAAACATCCCGTTGACCGAGTGCACAAGGTCCATTGAAACAACGGGTGCGGGTGGCTGTAGGGTATGGTCTGTCGGATGCGATTTAATTCAAGCAACAACTCACGTCGACATCCATAGGCTCGTCGGAGTACGTCACATCCATGGACGGACGTTCCATGTCGGCCGAGAACTCTGAAGTCGAGAAATATTCGTCCGAGCTTGCGACAGAACTGGTGTCGTCCGCCTTCTTCACCAAGCGGAGGCTGCTCAGCGCTGAGTTCTATGTTTTATAAACCAAACTCACGACAGTGGCATCTGTCATGGACACATCGGGGGAACTCGCATCCAAGAACGGGTCTTGCGCCTTCTCGACAAAGGGAGGTTTTTTCGAACCTGGAATCCAGTCGTTAATGAACTGGGACATTGCTCGAGAATGTCTGAGTCTACCTGCGAATTGATCGGTCGATCCAGAGGCGTTTGGATTCATCACTAGTTTCGACACTTGGTCAAAGACTATTCATGGTTAATTGGCAAAGGCTTCACCGTTGGTCTCTACACCATCTGGTGCTAGTGGAACTGGTTCAGGAATATTGTCAGGCATTTTACTGTCGCAACTTCCGCTTGACTTGATGTGGGGGAGGTCAAAGGAATAAGTGCTAAGAGTGTGTTCTGTTCAAGTGACCAAGCTTTGGCGACAACGAGGCATCCCCTTTGTCTCGCAATCGAACAGACTATCTTCTATTTCCACCGAATTAACGCGCTATTCTTGGATTTGGCACATGGATAACGCGTTAAGGGAGTTTATACGCCATATTGATATTTTTGTTCAGGCCTACAGTCCATGTACGGATGCAAAGGCGTGCTGCGAAGTTTACCATAAAACGTATCATCCGGAATAGCATTGAAACAGCATGTCTCTGAGCAAGCGCCACCTCGTTGCAGATTTCTTCTTTGACGTTGACTTTGTAAGGCTTCGTCATGACGAGGCTCGACCCCGAATCATCCCTCGATGCGCCAGATCAGCAAGCAAGTGTGCAGAACAACCCGGCGGTCGTCGAGGAGGTCCTGTCCGGGAAAGAGACGATCGTATCCCACGTGGGAGCCAGCCAATACCAAGCTGGCGGCATCGCCGCGTGTGGACTTGCTGGGCTCAACTTCGTTCGGATCGTTCTAGGAAGGGTGGAAGAGGGATCGGAGGGCGGGCGTTTGCTGGAAGATGTGCTCTCACGAAGAACAAGCGACGTGAGTGGCATTTGACGCTTTTTTTGGTGCCATTGTGTTGATGTCGAGAAGGAGGTCATCTCCATTTGTTCTCGATGGGCAAGCAATGTCCACCTCGAAGTAGAGGATATATTCCAGGCTATGCCTGTATTCAAGAGGTCCTTGAACCTGGTGTCTTCGACTTATGGAGAGCCTTCATTCAAACGGTTCCGAGCCGTGCTTTCGTGAGCCTCCTTACATTTTTCAAGAGCGAGTCGCTGAATTGAGACGTGTCTCAGAGAGCTGCAGTCCATTCCAACATACGCTGCAGTCCTCATAACGCGTCCCCCAGAGATTATAACCTGCTTCAAGCTCCCTATCGATTCCCCGACGGGCCGGCAGGATGTATTCATCATCTTTGACAGCCATCCAAGGACGAACCATCCGGATGGCGCGGGACTCATAGTGAACACATCTCTTGACGCGACTGCGGCCCATCTTGACAATCTTCTCGCTGTCGATAGCCGAGTACTGGCCGACAGGAGTCTGCAATGGCAGGCTCAGCTGCTGGCCCAATTCTCGGCACACCTGTTCGTAACAAGAGCCCCCGCGACGAATGGCGTGAAGGAATTGACTGAGGCTGTTTTGGAGTCTAGTCTCGTCGCTCTAGGTTTACACGCTGAGGTGTCAGATCTCAAATTCCAAAATTCAAATTTGTCGCGCGAGCGCCAATCCTTGG
>JAHHPV010015542.1:0-10487 GCA_023547045.1 Mycena sp. WM
TTTTCTTTGAGAAATGGTCTCTGTGATAGACTTATGGGTTGGTCATAGATTCTGAAACGCAGAGCTCGAGTGTTGTTCCTGGTGGGTTGCAATATATACTCTTGTAAGTGTGTGATTAACTGACTCGAGCGTAGGAACATTCCGCCTCCCTAGCGACGTCAACTTCTCCCACAACGCCACAACACAGCAGGACTACAACCGCTTTGTAGGGGATCAGGACAATTGGTGTGCCACATATTTCTGTCCGCATTTCATGTGTTTATTTTGGACATTTTTAGGGGTCGCGAGTATGCCGACGCGCACGAGAAGATGAGCCTGCTCGGGGTCGACCAGACCACCCTCACGGACTGTACCGAGATCCTGCCACTGAGTATCGACCTCAAAGACCTTGCCGTGTCGAACTCGAACTCAAGCTCTGATCCTGTTATTGACCCCGTCAAACTCGAGGCAGCGATCCAAAAGTACCGGTCTATCTGGCTGTGATAGTAATACCGAGGGGCCGCTCGACCAAAAACCATTTGCTTTGGGGTTATTCTCAACTTATGATGTGTATTGCTGAGGTAGATAGCTGTAACGGGACATTGATCGTCAGTGCAATACTGAATGAAAAGATTTTGAATGTTCAACTTTTGCTCCAAGCCCCGAGCACTGTCCAAGCCTCCATCGTCAAACTAATTCTCCCCAAAGCACAAATCCGGTATAAAAGCAGGGTGCGGAAACCCCCAGGCGAGAGTCATATTTTTCACAGTTGGTGTAGGGAAGAAGTCGGCCAAGCTGTGTCCGGAAATTTGGGGTTCTTTGCCCGCCATTGATTCGATCAAATCAAAAGCTATTCGCGTCCGTGGTGTTCCGCGAAACTTAGTCGCCCCTATTACGCACCCGTATAAAGCAAACGCTGATATAAAGCGGCAGCTGAATTCACACCCCGAACTGCAAACCGGTGCAACCCCCTCACCTTCCCCCTCCCTGCTGCGTCTCATCCACAGCTCCAGCATGATTTCCTTATCTGTACTTTATTATGCAGCCAGCAAGTCAAGTCGCGAATTGGGTACTCTTGCTCATTCTAGGACAAGCCATCCTCGTGCTTGTGCGCCCCGGTACCGAGGCATATTCCGCCGCATTCGCATTCGTCCCGGTCGTCGCTGCAGTCGGGAGCGCGATCGAGGTAGCCGGCTACGCAATTGTGCATTTACTGCTCATAAGGATAAATCCGAGAGGGGGACTCGCCTATCTCCGACTCGGTGCCTTCTTTGGCAGTGATATCGTCTTCGGAGTGCTCGTCAACATCATTGACGTTGCGGTTTTGAAACGAGCCCATTCCGACACCCATCTTCTCTTCGACCTAACCCATGCCGCCAGAGTAGGAGCCATGGCCGGAGTCGCCAACATCTGTTTCGGGACATATATATTGATTCGGAATTTGGATTGCGGATTGAGTACGGGTAGAGCCGATGTTTGGACGGAGGGTGATGATAGTCGATGAATTAGAAGTAGTCTGATAGGGGTGGTGGGACAAATGTTGTGTTCCTTGTGTATAATCCGGTCTTTAAGTTGACCTCTAATACGAATATCGTTTTTCAGGATAATCAGATACTTGTTTGAAGTGTGAATTCCGACGTCTATCGTCCAATCTGTGAGCCCACACACTAACCGAGATGTGGCCACGTTCAATATTGGTGCCGCCGAGCATCCAAACCTTTCATATCGAATGGTAAGGGTTTGCTTGCTCTCTTGTTCAGCCCTTATTGTATTTTGTGACCTTATTGTCTTAGTGGTGTAAAAGACGTCGAACCCTATCCACCAAAAGCCAATAACAGCGCCCCAATCTTTCTCCTTACCTTCTTTCATCCTTCACTTCAAGCAACGCTAACCAAACTCCACGTTTTGATGGATTCCAAACGTCAGTGATACGGACTGCCCTTCCAAGCCGGACGCCCGAAATTCTGGATTGTATTCACGCAGACGCCGATGCCAAGTTGCCGGAGCCAGATGCAACTACTGACCTTCAGGATGCCCTTGACAGACCATTACTTGTAACCCACGCTACGACCAACAAAGACACGAAATTATTTCCCATATGGAGGGAAATGCCCAGAATTCAACCAAACCCCTGTTTGAAACACACACACCAGCTCCCGCTCGACCCGACGTTTCTATGGATCCCAAACGCCAGTGATACTAACTGCGCCAACCAAAAACGGCCTTTGATGCTAATTTTTGTTCACAAAGACGATTCTAATGGTTTGGCCGCTCAGTGCGAGGCTCTCTGTAGGCATATCTACCGCGTTGACTTAGAGAGAGATACTGAATTTGTCGCAGGTCGAATCATAATCGGGCCAGAAGGCCTGAGAAAGCGGAAAACCCAGGCTCGTAAGTTGCACTTACCTCCGAAGAAAGCCGTTAATGTTGAACATTTTTATAGCGGATTCAAGTCCCAGTCCGACAAAGCAAGATTTGCTTTCCCTCAAGGCCTGGACAGCCCATTTAATGCAGTCCAAAAGTAAGCACTATGAAATTCATGGACCATAAATACCAATTCTTGCATGCAGGCCCGTAAAAGCAGCGGAAGCGAAGCAGCGGAAAGAAGGGTCATCCTTTGTTGCCCTTGGCCATCATCTGTTTTTTATTACTCGATTTGCCGCCTGTATGGCCACAATGTCCATGACCGGAAGCGCAGTTCTTTGTTCAACGCTCCCCCAGGCATTGTGCTCGAGCTTCCCCTCCTCAGCCGTTTTGGGTGCAGTAGGGGCATTGTGGGCCCCCGGCCTCGCGGCGGCTTTTTGGCTAGTTTTCACTGGCATAATACATCTCTTTGACCTCCAAGACGGCGACGAATTAGATGAATTCATCCGGATTATAGCCCCCCCACCAAATCGGCGACAATTCCAGGGCCTATACGTCCATGTTTTTTAATCTGCTATTCAACATTTTGGTCGGCATCACCCTATTATCTTTCTGGATGAAAGATGTACACATCCAGAAAGATGTACACCATGGTGTATGGTTTAAACTTCTCAGCAGCGTGCTGTCCGTGTTCTTTTCTATCGCTTCGCGCCGTGCATCGACCCGAAGTCAGCAGGCGGGTTTCGGCGCCTTCGGCTTTCTCGCTGGCCTTGTTCTGGAAGGAATGACCTCCGGACTCGTAGTACGCGGTGGACACGCTTTACTCTCTGGAGTATACTTCTAGTCTTGCTACTGGTCTGCCCGTCGGCATGGTCTGAGGAGTTGTTCTCTTCAGTGGGCACTATGCAGCGTCCTCCATGTGAAATAGCGGTGGTAGGGGAGTCTGGGGTGGATCGTATATTTCTCTTGATTAGGAATTAAACTACTTTTGTGATTGAATCGAACCGGAATTAAGCTTCCAGCGCCGCTTCTTTCAACCTCTCCAGCTCATCCCACACAGAATTAAGCCCCAAAATCGCCGGCATGCGATTCCAAAACTCCTGTCGCGCCTTAGCATGCGCCTTACGACACTGCCGTACGCACTCGGCGCACAAGTCGCCCGCTACCTCTTCCCAGTCGTGTTCCTCCCAGATTTCGAGCGGGAAGTGGCAAGCGGACCAGTTCTCCGCGACGAACTGTGCGAGCTGGAGCAACTCCGTGTTGCACTTCTCGGGCCAATGGCACGCGGGAAAGCGCTGCTTCAGGAAGCGGAGCACGCCTTCCACGGCGCGCGCCTGCTCCGGGTATGCGATGAGGATCGCGCGCTTCTCGGGAGTCATCTCGGGGGTGCCGCCGAGCTCGACGCCGTCAACGATGTGCTGGATGGGGCTGCTGCACCCGAGGTACATAATTGCTGGGAGGAGCCATGGCGCGTCGACCTCTTTGAGCAGATCGAGGATCTGGAAGACGGGGTACACCTTTGGTGGGGCACGGAAGTTGATGATGTCGCGTGAGTAGCCGAGAAGGTCCCAGGCTTTGAGCGTTGTGGGATAAATATCAGACAGATGCCGAAGACACCGCTGGCGGAGATGGTCGACATCATACTTGGCGGATAAGCGGAGGATCCCGCCAAGCACATCGAGGGGCGGGGCGAAAGGTGGGACCAAGAAGCTAGATACGCCGGGTTGAGGCAAGCAAATGAAAGGGAAGAAAGGGTGCGCACCTGGAATCAAAAATACATCGAAAGAAAGCCCGAGCGTCGGCCGCCTTATCGTGCAAGACGATCCTAGGACAGCCATCGAAAGTATCGGGTTCCTCCGGTTGCGGAAAGGACAGCATATCCCGGAAAACCGAAGACTGAGCAGCCAGAATTCCGCTGTGGACACGAAACATACTATTTTCCGCCTGAAAGACTAGTGAGGCGTCCGAAAACCATAGTTCTGGGACCCGTTCGAGGGAGGGGACCGCAGGCATTGTGAGGGTAGAGACTGAAAGGCGAAGACCAGACTGCTGCGGTGGAAAAAATACGAGATGCGCCAACTGTTGTCCGGCAACATGACGGTAGTAATCAAGAGTTTCCAATTGGTGAGTTTGCAATTCAACGTTCACGTGGAATTCACGTGGACCATAACGATCGCTTTGACCTCTGACGTCACCGTAACTTCTCATTGATTTTAGTTGATAAACGTAGAGTCTAAGCACGGCTAGACAGTTTACGGATTGTCAGTCGAGTACGAGGATTGATGCTCCAGTGCTGTGTGCGGACATCTCGTCGTCGGCTTTGTCGGACCAAAGATAGAAACGGATCTTTGAGACTGAACGAGTTGGAAAAAGAGCATTGTCATTAGGTCTGACGATGACTATACAGTATGAGACATACTTTCAAAGGATCACCGCAATTGTGCTTGGCAAAGCAGGCAGCCGCTGGTTGATTTCACACTCGGTGCCTCGGCCACCGAGACCGTGAGTGAGTGCACTCCTTGACATTTGCGCGACTGTCGTGAAATTACTTGCTAACGTTATGGTCCTATGTAGCTGATCCGATGCGTATTTTCAGGACTCAATTCGCACAATGGCCGCACAATAACCTATGATATTCGAATCAGGACGTACCACGTACGATTACCTTCTTCTACCAGTGTTCTACGTCAGACCATCCGGAGCCGATACGGTTCCTTGATCATTTCCAGTGGAGCGATGATCGCGCTCATGATGCCGGTGCTTCCTGGGGTTTGGGATGGACAGGAACACCATCACGATGGAAGCAATTACTGAACGGAGGCTATTCTATGATAATACTCGGGAGCCGGATAACTGCGAACAGTGCTGGTTGGTGGGTACACGCATAGGGGGTCCCTCAAGCAGTGGGTTAATCCAAATCTGGTCTTAGTAGTATCTATCACTTCGATGGATCCTCGAGACTGAGGAACAAACACATAGGTTTTCTCTAACCATTACTTTGACGGAGGCCCAAAAATCAGGCACCATTCTTCGTCTCAATTGCAGGATCCACCGAGGAGCCGAGCTTTTCGAGTTCAGGGTTGAAAGCCAATCTTCCAAATCTGTCGCAAATCAGTCGGGTCTTTTCCGTATCACAATTAAGCATCATGACAGCGCGAATTCGCCATAACAGGAACAATCGCTTTACGTTCTGTCCCGAAAGATGGTCGAGTCGAACGTTGAACGGCGATGTTTGCTACCTACATGGGTATCCACCTGAAATTGCCCACCATTCCTTCCGTGGAAGCTGTTTCGCCGCACATTGCCGAACGTGTCAGTTTGATCGCGTAAAATGCCGACTGCGGGCGTACACTCCCGCTGCAGCAGTGTCATACGGACGAGAGTAGATGTCCGGTTTTGTTGATGTGATCCCGAAAGTGGCGATTGATAATTTCGTCCGCCGGTAATTTAAATGATTGGCTGATTCCTTTGAGTTGGTTCTGTTCGGGACCGTTCCCGGTCCAAATTGTGTTGACTAAGAACTTGAAGTTGAATGAATAAGGCGGGCGGCGCACGACATCGCTTTGCGGGAACAGTTCTCCGAAGGTGTTGTAAGAAACCTGTTGCGACCGTCCTGAGCTTCTTGCTCTCCAAAATTTGCTTCTCTGTAGCTGAAAAAAATCGGAAGATTTTCCGAACAACCTGAAGAGGCGTGGGCTCCATCAACATCTATCAAACTACACGGTTGAACTACCGCGGTTGTCCGCACCCCAAAAGAGGTAGGTGATCAACTGGTGATCCCGGATCGACAGTTCGTGTCAGGCTTCGGAGCCGAAGCATTTTAGACTCGGCTTAGAGGTCGGGTGTCGAGTCTTTTGAATCCCAAATGTTATGCCAAGAGGTGGCTCAAGTGGCGAGTCGGATGGACATGTTAGAACGGTAAAGACGACTTTCATCCACTCTGGTCTTTATTTTTTCATTAAAACGCGTTTGGCTGCCGCCCGCTCATTTTACGCGACCGAGTGCGCGATTGCGACTATCTTATCAATCCGACAAATCCATCGGTTAGGGTTCCGCAGTGTCAAATAAGCCTTATGTCGCACTGGATAAAGAGAAACAGAACCAAAAGCTTGGTAGGTGCCTTGGGCTCTGGGGAAAGGGTGTGTCGCACTGGGCCGCATTACCGCTGCATCAATAGCTCATTTGATCAGTTTCAACTTGTCAGCCTGCGGATCAAGACGGATCTGCCGGGATCTGCTTGCGCAGAGCGAAACAGCGGGATTCCGTTTTAATGTTGCCTACTTGCCTCCCTACCGCCAGCAACTCGCTATCCTATCCACCCGGCGCAAGCTCGTGTGCTGCTTGCTTATTGGCCAGATATGACTAGTCGGAACGATTGTGAGTACGATGAGACAGCAATGAACTTTTGAAAAAACAAAACAACGCAGCAGGCCTGCCACTCTTTGTCAGATCGAATTCAACTCAAAGTATTCAGATGTATTCGTCCTAGGGTCACGATTGCATGTATTAATTTAAAAGCCACGAAAAGCTACAAGCCCAAAGAACTACAACTGGGAAAAACGAGTTTGCCGGATTCTACGATAGTGAGGCGATGAGCCGGGATTTTCGAGCCGACACGCTCAAACTTACTTGACTTCTAAAAGCCAGGGCCAGTGGGCTGTGCGAACGTAGTGCTGGGGCTTGCGCTGCAAAAGATTGAGCAAGAGTTCGATATTTTCAGGTGGGAAGACGTACGTCCAGACCACGGTGGTGGTGGCCTTGACGATGAAAGGCGCGACGTCGGTGAGTGTGTTGTACACTCTGGTCGCGGTAAACACCGGGGGGCCGGGAGGACCGGCGGCAGCCTTTGTTTCGCGTTAGCCATCTACAGCGTCAGTGCACCGAATACTCACAGCGGCGTTGGCGCCGACCGTCAGCAACGCAACGGCGGACAGGAGGGACATGAAGCTGAAGAACATTGGATAGTTGGTTGATGGGGGCAACTGGTTCGCTTTCTCCTCACTTGAACATTTTATAAATTGTGGGTGATACAATCAAATATCCGCCATCTCACTTCTGCAGATCTAAAGATCCCACCTGAGTCCTCCGGACGTACCTTCCATTTCGAGCGGACCTGAACCGACAATCGTGGGATGCCGCAAAGTTGCGTATACCCATGAGTGCCAAGGTAGTCCCACATGTATCGTTTGATCTGCTTCAGATATCTCCTTAGTGCCAAGATTGTTGACTTGTCGAGGCGGCCTGCAGAAGCTCGATTAAGCATAAAAGCCTCTGGGGAGATGTCGGTCTCCCCATCGACCTTCTTCGGCAGGTCTTCCGCCATGGTTTTCCCTGCGCTACTCTCTCTTTGCCTGGTTGCTTCTGCTGGAGCCGTGTTGATTGGCCCCACCGCCGACATCGTACGTGTCCCGCTTCACCCTTGCAGTCCGGGGTTCTGATCCCAAACGCTAGCATATCATTAACGCCAATGTGGCGCCTGACGGTTTCAGTCGCTCGTGAGTCGCCTGGAAAAATGCATTTGCGCGAGTCAGCTTATGGCCCCGTCAGCGCCGTCCTTGCGAATGGGCTCGTTCCGGGTCCCACTATCAAGGCAAACAAGGGCGATGTCTTCAACCTCAACGTGATTGATGGCCTCACCGACAACACCATGTTGCGCAGCACCAGCATTGTGGGTCCTATTTTAGTCCAGATCTTTTACACGCGAAACTGAACCGAATCTCGGCAGCACTGGCACGGGTTCTTCCAAAAGAACAACAGCTGGGCGGATGGGTGTGTAAACTCTCGCAGGCCCCGCTCGTCGGAGCATCTAACCAACCTGTTTCACAAGTCCGTCGTTTGTGAACCAGTGCCCCATTGCGGCCAACCACAGCTTCCTTTACACCTTCCCCACCGCCCAACAAGCCGGCACTTTCTGGTACCACAGCCATCTTTGTGAGTCTCAGCATATGTTTCGCCCAGCTAGAAATTCATTTGGCTTTCCAGCTACTCAGTACTGTGACGGTTTGGATATTTTCCCTAATCCTACACCTGCCTTTCTGATATCCTCATCCTCGATTCAGGTCTGCGTGGGGCAATGGTGAGATTTTTCCCTACGCCTACACCTGCCTTTCTGACGTTCTCATCCTCGATTTAGGTCGGTTCGTATATTGTCGTCTGGATCACCCGGATCAAACTCAACCTTACAATCTAGTGTACGACCCTCAGGACCCCAACAAGGCACTCTATGGTACGCATGGCACTCATCTTTTGCCAATGTTGACTGATATCTTCTAGATATTGATGATGGTGTGTGGCCAGCTGGCTTTTCCCTGATGCTGTTCCTCATTCCGCCCTTCTTTACAAAAAAAGAGACTACCATCATCACTTTGGGTGAGCCGACCTGACCTTGCTTGTCGTTGACACTGTTCCTGACCTCCGCGTCCTTTTTCAGCCGACTGGTAATTCCCTCCTTTCTTTAATCCTTGTGTACATATCTGACTGGAACTCGCAAGGTACCATGGTCCGGCCCAAGTGAGCATCTTCGGCAATACATCCTCCCCTGCTCAACATACTTGTGATTCTCCGTAGACTCTTGGCGCCATTCCTACCCTCATCTCCACCCTCATTAATGGCTTCGGTGAGTTTCGGTCCCACTCGAGTCCTGTACAGACACTGAGTATTTCTCCCCAGGTCGCTATGCTGGCGGGGTGGGTTGATACTCCACCGGTACGTTGCGACCCCCTTTAACATTTTTTTTTTGTTCTGTCCAGCCCACTTCTCAGTTGGCGGTGATCAGTGTTACGGCCGGCAAACGTTACAGGTATTCACTCAGCCTGCTCATATCCGGTGGCCGCTAACAACGTTGGACAGATTCCGTCTTGTTTCGTTGTCTTGCGACCCCAACTTCATCTTCACCATCGACAGCCACACCTTCAACATTATCGAGGTCGACAGTGTCAACCACCTTCCCCTTACGGTCGACTCTATTCAGATCTGTGCGTGCTTCAAGATGAGCTAGCCCTCCGCGTTCTAAATACATTTTTAGTCGCTGGTCAACGCTACTCGTTTGTTCTCACCGCCAACCAGGCTGTCAGCAACTACTGGATTCGCACGGTTGCGAACGGTGGTACCGCTGGCTTTGACAATGGTATCAACTCGGCGATCCTGCGTTATGTCGGCGCACCCATCCAGGACCCCGCTACCAATGTCACCACGGCTGTGGCCCCGCTTGTCGAGACCAACCTCCACCCAGCTGTTGGCCAACCGCCCGTGCCTGGGCGCGCCGTCCCAGGGTTTGAGGTTTCCTGGTATTGCTGAGCGGCTGATTTACTCCCACGTGCAGAGGCGCGGACGTCAACATCAACCTTGTGATTACCCTCGACTTTACCACCTTCAAATTCTCCATCAACGGCGCTGTACGCCCTTCCGTTCGTATCATGGTCCCACGTCGCTGACGCGTTGCTCGTAGCCCTTCACTCCTCCCACCGCCCCGGTAGATTCAGTGTATCATACACAACCACAACGACAAATTAATGCTTCCATTAGGTTCTCTTGCAGATTTTGAGCGGAGCCCAGAGCGCCACGGATCTTCTCCCCAGTGGCAGTGTCTATGTGCGTACCTTACTCTATCCATCTGCCGTGGCTGAATTGTTGTTTCAGGTCCTTCCTCCCAACAAAGTCATCGAGGTAATACGCCCTCATCGGTGTATGTTCTTTTCTTTAACCTTCCCCGTCAGCTCTCCATCCCAGGTGGTACCCCCGGTGCTCCCCACCCCTTCCACTTGCACGGTGTAAGTTCCATGTTAGTATCCATACAGACTGCGGTACTTACCCTCGCGTTCTATCCTAGCACAACTTCCACGGTGCGCTCCTCGTGGATCTGTCCATCCATGCCTTTGATCTGACCTTCTCTCCCCCGTAGTCATCCGCAGCGCCGGTAGCACTGCGTACAACTTCATCAACCCGGTTCGCATCTCGTTTTGGATTTCTATCAGTATTTCTGAAGCTTACTCTGGATTTTCAGCCGATCAGAGATGTCGTCTCCACCGGGCCGGCTACGACGTATGTTTTGCCATCCATCTGATCTAAATTTATTCAACTGTTTTCAGCGACAACACTACCATCCGTTTCGTGACTGACAATGCTGGGCCGTACGTTCTTTTTTT
>JAHHPV010015768.1:0-10690 GCA_023547045.1 Mycena sp. WM
CAGAACTGACCGAGATATTTACAATTCTCCGAAAACATTCCGAAACAGAAAAATTTGGGTTGTGCCTTCGGTTCCGACTTTAGCTGTAAGCGACTCCTGTAGCGGTAGGGGCTTCGGGATCGCGACGATCGGTGAGTGTCTGACCTCCCCACAGCAGCCATCCTAGACGCCCAACGGGACTCGTAAGGTGTACTTCGGCCAGAGCGGCGCAGTCCAGTGTCGAAGGACGAGGAGCGTAGATTGCCTGAGACAGGGGAATTCCGCTGGCTCTGGGATCTATCCCTTGTGCTGGAGTGCGACGTAGCCCTGCTGGAAATTTCTCGACGCAGAGAATCGCCGTCTTGGCTCCCGTCGTACGAGTTAAAGGATCGGCCCCCCACGCGCGGGGCTCCTAGATTCTTTGTTTGCTCTCGCACGATCGCTGTAGACTCAAAGAACGATTGGGTCTCGACATCCTCCTCTTTTGGACCTACAGTCAAACCGAAGTCTTCCCACGCGCATAGGTGAGGGTCGGAAGGAGTCCTTTCGAACGGAGGCTCATCGATGGCTATAGGGTTCTGCCTGAAGAATATGCATGTGGTAGTGTAGCCGGGGGCGCGGCGAATCACAGCTCGGAACCTTTCGGAGTAAGCGTGGGCTTGTCCAGCACTCTTCACGGGTCGTCTTCCGTAAAGGTGGAAAGGGATCTCGTCGTAGTCCCACGAGGGGTCGAAGCTGGTGAGTATCTCACCGCGCTTTCCCGCCTTGCGATTCTGAAAGAACCAGTCCGAGCTGTTCCAGTCCTCTGCCCACTCTTCGAAGCTTGGAAGATCCGTCACTGAGAGTTTCGCCCAAGTATCCAGCTCCCGCAGAATGGAATATTCATTCCAGACTTGAGGGCTGAGGCGAAGGAAGCGCAGGTCCTTTTCCATTTCCTTGGTCCAAGGTACATGAATAGGCACGTCGTGGTTGAGGAGGTGTATGAAGTTCGCTTCGTGGTAGTCCCGTTTCATGCAGTAAATTACTCCCGCTTTGGGGCGTACCTCGAGACGTAATGAACGTAAGAGGACTGCGTCCGGAACGTCGAGAACCTCGTCCAGGTTAACTAGAGTCTGGAACCAGCTCAAGAACGCCAGGATGCTCAGGCACCCCATCATGGCCACGTTGATAGCCTCGCGAGCGTCCCCCTCACGGTTGTGAAGGAAGAATAGGGGGTCCTCGTCCAGTTTTGAGGGCATGTCCCCCAGTCTTTCGACGATCCCGGGACGCTGGTACCACGGGCAGGACGAAGCTAGGCTATAGGCGATGTTCCAGTAGCGCATAGCATTCTGGCATACCATCGTGCTCCATTCATGATCTAGCCTGCATCCGGCGGGAACAGTCCGAGGTCGGGCCTGATCGGAGTCGTCGCTATCTATACCTCCGAGCTCCGCCGTCTCCTGATAGACTCTAGGAGGGACAGGATCGAATAGCCAGAGGAGAGGGTCCCCGTCCCAGCCCGGGATGGCGCCGGTAGGCGCCCATGCTTTCCAATGCTCGCCGGGCACGTACCAAGCGGGTAAGAGACCATAATCATACCGATCGAGGATCTCATAAGAGGTAGCTTTGTTGTAGAGGTAGGGCGGATCATCCATCTGTTCGACGGCGCGAGGAGGGATGTCGTTGGAGGAGCCAGAGAGGGTGAGGAAGGTGACGCCATCCCGGGTGGACCAGTTGGCGGCTACGAGCTCCCCCGTGGAAGTGGTGAGGAAATCGTCCATTGTATTTTACAGATCTATTAAGTACAGACGACGCGCTGTGAACCGAAAGTTCGAGAACTACAGGCGTCGAGGCCCCCGACTCAGTCGACCGAATATTCGTGAAGTACTGAGGCAGAGGGGAGGATCGGAGAACAACGAGCAGAGGGAAAATGAGACAAGGAGAAAGCCAGGAGAGATTGATAGGAGAGTGCGAGAGAGAGAGAGGGAGAGAGAGAGAAAACGAGTGGATGGGAAAGAAGAAAGAGAGAAGCGGAGAGTGAGAGTAAATAGCTTCCGCGGATCAGGAATGATCCAGCGGATGGACCGCCGTCAATCCGCGGGTATTATTACAACCGGGTTTACACGTCACCCGGTAAGAGCGGCCCTACGGGCCGCGGTTATTTTTTTCGAAGCCTTGTCAAACGTGCGGAGCATCTCGGGGGCGTTCCTGAGGTCCTTGCGCGTTTGCCAAGTATCGAATTGAGGACCATATCCCTTCCATCGTACAAGCCAGACGTCTTGCTTTTTAGATTTGTCAAACCTCTTGCCGACGATTTTATCAACCTCCCATTCTTCGGAGTGGGGACGATCTTCCCTGGTATCTGGCATGGTGGTGCGATCTCCAAACTCGGAAGGGCTTTCTCGGTAAGACTTCAAGTGGTCCAGATTGAAGATCGGAAAACCAGGATACTTGTCGTTGAGTCGAAGACGGTAAGTACGGGGGTTGATTTGCTGCAGAATCTCGAATGGGCCAATCCATCTCTGTACGAGCTTGGCGCCCTCGCCTTTAGATTCGACCCATTCCAAGGAGTGCGGGTTGATCAAAACGCGAGACCCCACTCTGAAGCGGGGAACTTCCTTCCGCCCACGATTGAAGTATTTAGCTTGTTCGTTTTGAGCTCGGGCTATGGCCAGTCGGGCATTTTCCCGGTGAATTCGCAACTGCTCGAGAAAAGCACTGGAGTCTTTTCGCATGCCGTAACTCGCCGGAGTATTGGTGTCCTTGGGCAGAAGGAAGTCCATCGGGGCTTTCGGTTGGAAACCTAGGAGCAGATGGAAGGGAGTGGTCCCAATGGACGCATGAAAGTTGCTGTTATAGGCGAATTCCAGGAGGCGCAGCCAGGAGGACCAGTCCGACCGGTCTTTGCTCACGTAGGCTCTCAACATGGTTTCGAGTTGGCGATTCACGTTCTCGGTTTGACCGTCATGCTGGGGGTGATGCGACGAGGAAAGAGACATTCGAGTTTTGACAGCGGTCGATACTGCGGTCCAGAAATCCGACGTCCACCTGGGGTCGCGATCGGCAATGATGCTATCCGGCAGTCCAAAGCGGGTAACTACATGATCGACGAATAACTTGGCAAATCCTTGAGCGGTGAGTCCAGAAGTAGTCGGAATAAAGGAGGCGTGCTTCGACAGGCGATCAACGACGACCATGATGGCGTTGTATTCATCGGACCAAGGCAAGTTGACTATCATGTCCAACGATATCGACTCATACGGCCTGGAAGGGATGGGGTTCGGAGTCAGGTAACCATAACGGGTGAAGTTGCGATGCTTTGTCTTCTGGCAGATATCGCAAGAACGGCTGAAATCCTCGATATCTATCTTCATCCGTCGCCAATAGAATTTCGAGCTGAGCTTGGTCCACAAGTGTTCCGGACTGACATGCGCAGATTCCATAGGGGCTTCATGGGCCTCAGTCATGACTTCCTTTCGCCTGTCCTTGGGTACGCAGAGTCGGGGTTGATAGTCGGCGTCGCGGAAGAAGAGTAGATCCCCGTCTGATCTAAAGAAGCGTTGACCGGGTTTCCACAGGCCATCTGCAACTTCTTGGCTCGACCAGATATGCTTGAATTCAGGGTCGTTCTGGTAAGCTTTCACCCACTCCTCCTTGTACGCGGAATCCATTCCAATGTGGATGTTAGGCGGAGGGTTAAGCGCTCCCCAGTATTCTGAAGAGGGTTCCAGTGAATCGAGTTCTTCGTCGTCCGAATCGCCGAGGCTTCCCGCTGGATTGATAGGAGCTTGTCCCGCATTTATATCGTCCGCAGCAATTGGTGTCTCGGTGGCAGGGGGTACCTCGGGGACCGGATTTGAAACAGAAGGCGGTAATATACCCCCCCCAGCTTCAATCGGGATCGTCTCCTCGTTTTCGATTGAAGCTTTCTGTCTCCGGCTTCTTGTCGTCGCGAAAGCACTTTTCCTATTTTCCAAGACATCGTCCATCGTCCAAGCCGTCAGTGTCTCTTTCCTTTCAGCGTCTTCTTTACTCCATGGTTTCTGAACGTCTCCTGGGTAGCTTCCCAGTTCGATGGATTGGTTCTCTTCTCGTACCGGGGAGATGTGGTTTGGAGGATTCCGGGGCAGTCTGGACAGAGGATCCACATTCGAGTGAACTCGTCCTGGGCGATGGATAATTTCTAGGCCTGGGGCATAGGCAGAGAAAACCGCGCCCCAAGCGGCGAGTCGCCGGTTAGCGTTCTCGTAGGTGCGAGCCCACTGGAGAGCCGAGTGGTCCGTCACTAATAGGATAGTTTCTCCTTCAATGAATGGCTGGAACCGCACTAGGCCTTCTTTTGCTGCCAAAGCCTCTCGCTCCGTCGTCGAATACCTTGTTTCCGTGCCCTTGAACGTCCTCGACCAATACCCTATTACGCGTTCCACGTGAATTGTGGATTCATCCAGGGTCTTTCCCCAGGAATCCACGAAGTCGGTGTCGTCTTGCTTGGAGGACAGCTTGTTGACTAGCCGAGGAGGGGGCAATCCTGCGTTGAAAGCCTTTTCCAAACAAGCGTACGTTCGCGTCCCTTTCAGGTCTTTTACCAATACGGGCTGGATCTGTTGTAAGGCCGTCCCTGCCGCGTAATCCAACGCGTCAGTATAGAGTCGATATGGAAGGCCCTCAATAGGGTGTCCCAGCAGAGGGGCTTGTTGTAGGGCGACTTTTGCTTGTCTGAATGCGTGTTCTTCTTCGTCGCCCCATCTCCATGGTGTTCCCTTCTTGAGCAACGCAAAAAGCGGTGAGCATATATTGGAGTAGAAAGGTATGAAACCCGAAAAGTATACAATCATTCCTAGGAATCCCTGTAGCTGTCCGACTTTCGTCGGTCGTTCGAGGTCCAGAATAGCTTGGACTTTTTCCAAATGTGTTGATAAACCCAGCCTTGATACTTTATGTCCGAGGAGAAGAATCGAGGAGTAGAAAAGGTGACATTTCGTTGGTGAAAGAGTCACTCCGGCCTTCTCTATGGCTTCGAGCACTTTGTCGAGGTGTTCGATATGTTCTTCGTACGTCTTGGAATAGACAACTATGTCGTCAATATATACCAAGCAGAATAGCCACAGATACGGGGATAGAATGTTCTGCATAACCCGTTGGAAGATGGGCGGTCCGTTGCGTAGACCAAAAGGCATGCGCTTGAACTGCGATAACCCCCGATGCGTACGGAAAGCAGTCTTCTCCACGTCCTCGGGATCGATTTCCATCTGCGTGAAACCGGCCAAAGCGTCAAGAGATGAGAGCACCTGGGCGCCAGATAAGGAAGAGAGGATTTCCGTTTGCCGAGGTATAGGAAATTCGTCCGCTATTGTTACTGTGTTCAGTTTGCGGTAGTCCACGCAGAAACGAGGTTTTCCGTTGCGGTACGCGATCACGACCGGCGCTCCAAGGGCTGATCGAAGGTTCTATGACTCCTTGTTCATACCACTTATCAAGCTGCTCGTCTATGACCCGTTTCTTCTCTGGGGAGCTTCTGTACATTGGGACGGCGATGGGATCAACACCTTCTTTGGTACGTATCTTCGCTTTTGCTTCCAAATGACCTAGACGGCCGTCGAACCCGAACGCCTTGACGTGACGACTCAACATTTCCCATGCGCGGTCTTGCAAGTTTTCCGGCAGCGATCCGACGTCCAAAAGCTCCTTCATGGACTCGGAGGGGTACGTAGTTGTGTCGGGCATTGCGGCAGTCTTCGGCCCGTAATCCTCTGACTCTCCTGCTGTGTCTGGCAACGAGCCTAACCGATCTGGTACTCTTCCGTTCTCGTCCCGAATATGCACACCCTTTTTTCGATTCTCTTCTGCTGGTGGAACTCCCGATCCAAAGTCCGTGCGTATCCTTGCCTTCCCTCTCGGGTCCAAAAACTCTTCCTTGCAAGGAGCAAGACCTCGGCGCGATTGACGAAAAGCATTTGGCGATGGCTCATCCCCCGATTTGTTAGGAGTCGTCTTGTCAGTCGATGCTTTGGCGTCGATTATTGTCGATAGAAGAGCCGTACGCCTCTCCATTTCCTTCAATTCCTCTTATGTTCGAGGTTTGTCAAAATAGAGATCCGGGTCTATGAGTGTTCCAAGGATTTCTCCTCTCCGAATCATTCGTGGACGGTCGCTAAGATTACTGACGCTGACTACGGGTTTCCGGGCTGAAATTAGAGTGTTTGGCACAGAGAAGAACAAGTCGTCCGCATTTGCCAAGAGGTTTCGCTCTACGAACCACTCCTTATCCTCTTTGAAGTCGCCATCCACTCGTACGAGGACGCATTGGTGAGGTCGGATCCTATAATCCTGGGACGCTCTAATGGTGTTGGTGTCCAGGCCGTTCCTGAGCTTCTTGCGACGCCTCGTGGCTTTATTCCTCCTATGCATTTTGGCCCGAGAGTGCTTGCTAGCGAAAATGTTCAGGTTCGCAGTAAGAGCATGAACTTCCGCGCGTCCAGCGAACGCGTCCACTCCTGAGGCTAGTACTTGATACGGAGTGCCGCTGAAGGTGATTTCCATTCCCGTCTCCACGTTCCGCCGAACATTGATCTCATAGTTCAGCTGGAAATCTTCGCCTAGAAGTATGGGAACTCCTATTCCTTTGACAATGTAAGCTTCCCCTTCCATTTCGATGATCTCCCCCGATGTGGTTTCCATTAAGACTCGAATCTTGGTATATCCTTTGATCATAGTACCCTTGTCGGTGAGTTGCACGAGATTCATCTTGTGCCCTTGGCGAATGGGTGGAGGATCCTTGAGTCCGAGGTACCACTCTTCCGAGATCAAGGTAAGGTCAGCGCATGAATCCAATCGAAGATCCAAGGGTTCAGAGTCTAAGGAGTGTACCCATCCCTTTACAGATAGTACGGACACTCCCAAGGCGGAATCACCAGGTTTGGGGTTCCTCTTGGCTCGAAGAACGACAGGGGCATTCTCCGGAGTCGGTTCAGGGATGGGTGCAGATTGCGAAGCGAGGGTTTCCACCGTAAGAGAAGGCGCAACAGACGAGGAATTCCCGTCACGGACAGGTTCCTCTGTCCATTCTTCCGAGCTCTCATCATCTGACGCATCTTCCAGGATTCCGACCTTCACTTTAGGCATTCTCGCATGCTGGAGCCAATATTCGTCTTCGATTTCTTCTATCTGGACTGAGTAGGCGACGCGTTCAGGAGGATCCGGAGGTAAGCCACCTCCTTGTGTAATTTTTTGGTTGTCCGTTACGATTAAGCCATTACCGTTGAATTCGTCCTTGTAGGGCTTATGCCGCGTCAGTAGAACTTCTTCCACTAGACTGCGAGCTGCCGAGTTCAAAAAGACGACCCGTTAACTCGGGCGGCGAGCAACACGCAGAAGGCGCTGTGGTATAGCAAGTCCGAATGTTGTTCCGCCGGCGAGGAAGTGACGTTCAGCACTCCCTTTTTGACCCTTTCAGTGTAGACAGTCCAATCAGGGCACTCTCTGTCCCAGTGGTTGGAACTACCGCAGACTTTACATGGGGAAGGCGGCGCCCGGCCCATCTTAGTGGTGACGTGGTCATTTTTCTGAAAGGGATAGCCGCCCTTGGGAGGAAGTCTCTGCCGAGTTTTCAACGCCGAGTAAGCCTGCTTCATGGTTTCTTCCCCATCCACGGCTGAAGCCTCCAAGGCGTTTTCGTCCAAAATCGATCCCACTTCTTCTAGGTCATCGTTTTCTGTTTCCCCGGCTTCGACCACGTTTGCGGTCCTTCGGTGTGGTCTTGGAGGCCGAGGCTGGTCAAATCCTAACCGCCTGAGAGCGCCAGCGAGGTTACTGGCCGTAAGAGCCTCAGTAGGAGCGGAACGGTTAGCAGCCTCGACCAATGCTTCGTCGTGCTCGTTAATCTTGTCAAATAGCTCTTCGGTCGAGCGAATATTCTCTAGCACTAGTATTGTACTCCAGCTAATCAGTGCCTTACTCATTACGAGATAGACTTCCAGCGGACCGCCGTCGTCAGAATTGGCGAGCATTCGGACAGATCAAACTCTCCTTCCGAAAAATGATTGAGGGGATTCCTTTTCATGTCCTCTCTGTCGGAAAGATTGTTGCTCGAACTCTAAGCTCATTCTTAACTGCCATTTCCGTCCGAGGTAGCGCTCCTTGATGACTCGCAAGTAAGTGAGATAATGTTCTCTCATCTCGTCTTGGCGTGTCGCGGAGAGAGTGGTAAACCAAAGTTGTACAGGCGAATCCTTCTTGAGCCGAGAAGCGAGCCAGAATCCCAAGGCGCGTGGCATCCATCCTTTCAGCGCAGCTATCTGACCGACTTCCCAGAAATAGGATATAGCTGTATCGGGGTCCCCGTCCCATTCCGGGAGAGATTCGATCTTGAGTTTCGGTTCGATAGTCGGTACGAGGGTGCCGTACGGGGCTCCAGGAGCAATATATGAGTAGCGCTGGTCAATATAGCCAGGTCCACCGTTACCGCCGCCGCCACCGTCCCCTCCCCCATCCGGACCTGGAGGGTAGAGAGGATCGCGATGCTGCCGAGGGAGGGGACGTTCGTCTCTGCGAGGACGCCGAGGAGGATGATCTCTTCGACGGTCAGGACCGCCGTCGCCGTCATCGTCATCATCGTCTCCACCGGGGTTACTGCCTCCGGCGCCTGCATTCTGCAACGGAGCTCGAAGCGGGCCTGCCCCTTCTTTGTTCGAGGACGACCTTCCCTGAGGAGGAGATCTGACGGGAGGGGGAGAACGTCCCCTGCGGGGCGAGAGGACGTCTTGTGTTCGGCGCGGGTTGGCAGCGTAGGCAGCGTGTTCGAAGTGCGGCGGAGGATCTCGGGCAGAATATTGTAAAGAGGAATGGAACAAATCTTCATCCGCTTCCGGGACCTTAGGAAGGGCGAAATTTTCCTTAGAGCTATGTCTGATGGGACGTCTCGCCTGACTAACTGAGTCACCAAAGGCAGCAGAAGAAGAACTCGGGGCTGCTAGGCCACGCAGAGCGTCTGGTAGGGCCGGACCCGGAGTCATGGGGGCGCGCGCAATATCACCGGGTGAACGCGGCACGAAGAAGTCCTGAGGAGCCTTGTAGGGTATGTTAGCACCCAGGATACCTTGGTTAACGTTCGAAAGGTTCCAATGAGAAGAAGGGACGGGAGCTCCGTGCTTTGACTTCCTGTTCACTTCATCCTCATCCTCCACCTCTTCTACAGATGGTGGGGGCTCTTTAGCGCATTGTTTCCCTTTAGTTCGGTCAGCCACCGAGGGCAAGACGAAATCCGGCCCCGCTTGGTAACTCGATCTTTCAGGTACGGAGAGCTCGTGCCTCTCTCCGTCAACGGAGTAGTAGAATGTGGAGGGACGAGACTCAGTAGGCCTATCCGGGAAAGCCCTCTCAAGATGACCAGGGATGACAAAGGACTCATCAACCGAGTTAGAATTTGGATCGAATCCTACGGGCCACAATTTACGGAGATGGGGAACATTGACGTATAAGTAATCCAAATTCGCAACTGGATTGGCGTTACGCGGGAGGGCGTTATAGACTTCAGGTGAGGTGGACACTGGGGAAAGAGGAGTTTCCCCAGACTCGTCATTGCGAAACTCCTTCTGGTATTTCTCGAAATTCCTGTGGGCCAGTTCCATGCGTTCGCTCAGAGCTGACCAAGCGGCTTGTAACTGCCCGAGCGAGTGAGCATTTCGAAGAACTGTCAGAGAGGTCCTCTCAGGATCGAGCTGGAAGCAAGAGGTGCATCCCGCTACTAAGCGAGAAGCTCTAGAGAGTAAGACTTGCATCTCAGCGACTGCTCGATCCACCCGCATGAAGTAGCCGGTTTCGAGTCCAAAACGCGCGATTCCCGGTTCCTCAGAGCTAAGACCTCTGTCGAAGATATCGCAAACTTCCAGCGACTTCTTGCTAAGGATGCTAACCGTTCTTCTGAATAAGGACAGTTCGTCGTCGTGATGTTTATTAAATTCCATCTCGAGCTCGGCCATAGCCGACATGGCATATCCACGCTCCATGTCGGTGGAAAAGGGTTCTACTTCGGTAGCGGGAAGCGCCGGAGAAGATCGAGGAAGAGAGGTAACAGGCGATGGAGGGTTGTCTAGGAAGAGCCCAGCTGCCCTTGCTATTTCTCCCGTAGACGCGGAGGAGACTGGTACGGACTTTTCAGATTCGGGGCTTGAATTCGGGAGCGAGTCTTGTCCAGTGGGGGGCGGATCGAAGGTGACGCGCCGCGGAGACTCCACGTGAACGATCTCGAGGGTAGTGATAGGCTTGAGGGGACCTCGACTGCGAGTCCCAGCTGACGGCTTGCGGTTTAAGGAGCCGGTTCC
The DNA here is from genome assembly GCA_023547045.1 of Mycena sp. WM. Classification (NCBI taxonomy): domain Eukaryota; kingdom Fungi; phylum Basidiomycota; class Agaricomycetes; order Agaricales; family Mycenaceae; genus Mycena; species Mycena sp. WM. The sequence goes on from JAHHPV010015768.1 coordinate 10,278, forward strand.
GGTTGAAGCAGAGGTTCGACGGGAAGATTGTCTCGTGCGGGTAGCTATGGCCGGATCGAAAGGAAGGGCGCTCGAGGCGGCTGATTGGGGGACACCCGCTGAGACTATTTCCTTTTTAGGAGAGATTGAGCGCGATATCGATTTCGACTCGGATCGAGGCAACGGGGCTCGAGCAGGGGAGTCTTCCGTGTCGCGGGTAGTTCTGGCAGTGGAAGACTTGGTAGGAGCGAGCAATCGCGAGTTCACGAAAGTTGAGTGATCCAGGCGCGATCGAGCCAATGCTTGAGGGAGGATCCCTCTAGCTCGGGGGTGTTCACCACGAGAGTGAGCCAGCCTAGGGATCTTCCGGATTCGTCCACTTTGTAAGGGTTTGCGACCCTTAATCTTGATCCAAAATCCCTTTTTGATTAACG
>JAHHPV010015776.1:0-10687 GCA_023547045.1 Mycena sp. WM
AAACAGGTAACTCGATTTCCTGATTCGGACTCGCCATTTCTAGTCCTATAGTGAGTGCACGCAGAGCGAGGCAGCGAGTATACAGATTAATTACGGCCAGAATCATCCGTCCCATCCGTCCATCTTCCATGTTCCGATGGACGGGATGGCCGTCCTCACTGCCGTCCGGCGACGGTACAGCATGCAGGGGAGACAGGAGCTCAAGGACGGGACGGGACGGGTACGGTGGCGATCCCTACACACAAGACGCATGCTACGAGTCATACAGATTTCTACAAAATGTGAGTGCATCTATCCATACACTACGTCGGCTGTTCATATTGCGAGACTTGGTGGGAGGCCGTTGCTTCGCACGGCAGGACTCGTACTTTTTTTTTTCTTTTCTTTTCTTGCTTCCTCCTCTTACCCATTTTCATACATACCCAAAAACCGTCCCAGTTTAAAAACACAATGACACGGATTCTACTACATCCGCCGCAAGCTTCAAATCCCAAACTCCATCATCATCCCTATATGCCACGATCGATGTGCGTACACAGATAATCCCTCTCCTAGCCTCAAATTCGTGGACCGGGGCGACTAGGCGCACAATATCGGTTCCTGCAACAGTGATCAACACGTTCCATCGGCAAATCTCTAACGCCAATCATACCGTCCGCGTTCCATGCGCTGTAGCTGCAAACGCTTTTCAACGCGGAGGACAACGCGACCATCTGCATATCCCATTTGACCTCCAGTTCCCGCGTGTAAACTGTACGACGTTGAAATTCAGGCTTCCGCAAGCGGATCATACCCGTGCACTGCGCTCACATCAACATCAAAGCTGACTCGCATTTCACAACATTACTCACCCAATTTTCGATGTCTCCGAATACAACGAATTCCACCTTTCGCAGCGGTACTGTCAAATCCGCGACCGAACGAGGAACTTTCAAAGCTGCGGTCTTGTGTTTGCCGATATCAACAAATTCGTAACGCAAGTCGAACGACATCCCGCAAAGCGCGTCCGTCGAGCGATTCAGATGGGATATGAGGGTCTCGCACACAGAGTCTGAGAGGGACGACATTGCGACATGATACCGGCTCAAGCTAGATTTTATACGCTCGTTTTGAATCTCACCCTGTCTATCTCCTGTCTCTAGATCGTAAATAAGCGCACAACCGGTCCAACAGTCCGGGCTCCAGGCCCATATTCCGCTCCTAAGCGCTCGATTATCATAGACCCGTCGATCCATTTGGATCCACGTCGTTCGGTTGCTTGGCCACGCCAGTTCCGGGCTCTAATATTACTCACATAGAACATACACTGGATAAATCTCCCCTAATCTTCATGATGCTCGCCACCGGGATAGATTTATCGATTGTGTGAATCCTCCCCTTAAGTTAGTTTCTTATTAGCAGGCGATCACCGGGTAGATGCTTAAGATCCATATTACATTAGGGGGTCACCTATTCCTCCGACCAAATCACATGCCAGTCGGCCGTTCCGAATGCTTCCATTTTTCACGTGCGGAATAAACCCAGTACTGCAGAACATTCAACGATCTGTAGCTTATACATATACCATAACTATTACAAGCTTTAAGTGTCATCGTCACTAAACGCAATACCCGGCCAAGAGTACGGGGTTACAACGTTCGACCTTGCCGAAGGCTTAGCGATTTCTCCGTCAGATATGGCATCGTACAGCTCCAACTCGAAAGCGTCGTCCCGGATGGGTCTCGCTGTGATATTCGCCCTACAAACCGGGCACGTTTGGCGACCTTTACCGAACCAAGACATTAAACACCCGTGGCAAAAAATATGCATGCACATCGGACTGAAAGGAGTAAGTAGGGTGAAATTGCGCGGATACATCACGTACATGGCGGGCTTCAGCAATGTGTCCCAGCAAATACCGCATTCGAAGACCTTATTGTCAACTGCGGAATTTAATCAACGACCATTCACCGCCCGGTATCAATCATACCTCTAATACGTCCTGAAGCAGTAAGGGCAGTCTTGGCGGGCGGACGGGACGTACGGGCTCCATGGTCCACATCTATCGGATTATCGGGGTCACCCAAGTCAACGTCTATCGGACACCAAGATTTGTCTCCATGCATAACCTCCTGCCCCTCAGGTAGGAGAACGCGCGGAGCGCGAGTCGAGGATCCAGCTATGATGCGGACAAATGGAGTCAAGCGGGTCTGGTATAGCTCAGCGCGGGGCGGCATGGAATACGATTTCAATGGCGCCAGCACATCAAATCTTCGTGTTTATATATAATCAGCGAGTTCATATAGGCGGTCTGCATAATTTGTTCTCAGGTGGAGATCGCGATCAGGTTCCACCAACTCCTTTAATTATATACAAACATACCTTCACAAGCGTAATTCAAATTAAGGAGTTCGAGATCGGTCTTGTAGCCCCCTACCCACGCTAAATCATTTGCGCAGTTATACCGAGGACAAACACCGCTCGATTCAGTGTCGATAATCATTAAAGGTTCATACCCTCATAGCTAGGTGCGCGACGATACTCACAGTGTTTACCCCAGCCGCTCGTATGCCGTATTTACAGGCAAGTACATCGGTCGGGATCAAGATGGATTGCACCCGCAGTCCCATTTCTCTGGGCCGATCGCTTGAACGAAATCGGACCGGGCCCGGTCCGGTTTCTCAACTGTTAAGGCTGCAAGCCATCACGGCGATCAAATTTATCGATTTGTCGTCCTGCCACCATCCACAAACATGTATTAAGATTATTGACGATGAGTTTGACTGGCAGACGTCCCCACCACAGACCGAATTCGTAGCCATCGTCAAGCGCATTGTTCGAGTTTGTTCATGTCGCATGTGGAATCGTTCATGGATCGCACCCGTGCTGACGGTGAGTATTTGACTACTATTCGCGTATGCACCATTTCGTTAAAACGGAAACCAGTGTCGTTAATCCACAATCGCATATATGACACCGCAAGCATTACGCACTACCTCACCTTGGCGGCAAGTGTTCAAAAACCGCGAGTGATGCACACGCATTTGACCTTCTTCAGCCGTTCGAGATCCAGTTTCAATACCATCGTGATACCAAATAGCGCCGTCTGCTTTGGCAATGCGACACGTAAAGTGATTACCACCGCTATATATTACACCCCTTAACGCATACATCACACCGTTGCCGGATACTCTAACTTCCAAGGTAGTATCGAACGTTATGTCGGGTTCATCTACCGCAAGGTAAAAAAGAGGGGGCGCGTTTTGAATGAACTGAATGTTCGCCAGGCGTTGGTTACAAGTAGGGCATCTCCCATTGCCGCGCAAAAGCTTGCGGCCTTCTAACCAGTGAGATATACTATAATGCTCCTTGAATTGTTGGCGCAGCTTATGATCTCTGTATATCATCTGCGTGCATGGGAAGCCGTCAGTTTGGCCGCCGACATACCCGCATCCGAGGCATTTTAAGATGTCCAATCCCCAAAAACTATCTCCGAACAGTGCATCTGTCAATCCGTCCATGTAAGTATATACTCGGCCGTTAGGAAAATCAGCCGGACGAGCCACATACAACATGTTTCGAACATGATCCCTAACGTTTTCAAGTGAGCGTGTCTTGTTCGCAACCGCATCAAACCCAGCGCCCAGCATCGCTGTGAGTTCGCCTATCTCGTTGAAACGCGCCGACCATTTTGGTCCATGGTCTATCCAGACGCCAAGCAAACAAGTGAAAGGCGCGTCGTATGCGCAACTATAATTCTCGCGATCCCATATCAAACCCTGTGGACCCGAGGGCGGAGTTTTATTCCTCTTCCTAGGTTTTTGCGCGGCCGTCGACTCTCTTTTGCGTTTCGTGCTGAGCTGTACCTTGCGTTGCAACGGCGGCGTTTTCTCGATCTGATTTTTTCCCAATGCGTCCGAGCCCACTAATTGCCAACGTCCAGTAGCCACTGCATGGTCACCCAAGTCGTCTTCGCCGTCTGCAGATTGAAGGGCCGGATGCACTGCGCCCACGCTGAACTCGGCCCCTTTCCAAACTCGGAATGTCCGGATGAGGTCTCTGCGAGTACCACCTCTGATCGTCGGCGGAAGTTCGCCTTCGTATCGAAGTCTAGTTATTTCATTGAGAATCTCCAACTCGCGAAACTCCTGACGGAGTGATCCGTGAATACCTCTGGTAATTTTGCGAGTGTCCATTCCCTGAAGGATGATCGTGCCTGCAGACGTCGAGCTTCTAGAAAGGGCCGTGTAATAAGAAAAATGATTTTGGCAGTTGTTCAAATCCACAACATTGATAGCTCTAGTTTTCCCTTGTGAAGAATAGTCGGTCATTGCAAAGTTAGGCAACACCATTACTTGTTCTCGAGTTATTTGTACTGACATATCATCAGGTAACATACACCACACCTTTTTCGACGCCTTCATAAGAGCCACTACATTTTCGGGTAAATCGGGTACTTGCACAGTCTTTGGCGGGTCAAGGAGCTCGATGAACAACGTTTCGAGTATTCGTTGGTCCAAATTTCCGGTGCCTTCCACCCAACCTACAACCCGTCCTTCTTGGCCCTTCGTAATGCACAACTCGGTTGCCTCGTTATGCCTAATCATGACAGGGAGTCCAATGCACAAATCCAATCGTCCGGCAACGTGTGTGTCGGTAAACGAAGGATGTGCATCCCAAAGTTGCTTTTGTCGGCTAAGCGGCAGCTTACTTCTCAATTTCAGCGCACCCCGCGTCCGGACGGCCTTGGGTTTCCGCTGAGTATCTCCCGCATTGTCGGCAACGCTATCGTTAGAATAAAACGACGTCAGTTGTTGCCCAGTCTCTTCAGCGAATTTCCGGCATCCGAGCTCATTAATCTTATCTTTAGGAGCGTTGAAAGCCGTAATTATGGATACATTACGGAAGAGTAGGTTGTTGAAATTAGGACGGTTGTCCCGTTTACTTATGGTACGGCTTTCCAGATACTCTAAATCGGCCGTTGTGCAGGCAGCGAACCGCATATTCGTAAGGGCAGTACGGAATTTAACGTCGTCAGCAGTTTCGGCCGTCTGCCGCATATTTTGCTTCAGTATAACAACTGTAGTCATCTGCTGCCATATAATTTTACCGATAGTATTCTTTTGGTCAAGTATACTCTGTTTCGCATGCACGATCGATGCCACGCTGGAATCTGGGCTATACAGTGCTTTAGCGTTGACTGGAGGCAGCTGGCCAAAATCCCCAGCGACAATCATGTTCATTCCTCCAAAAGGTTGGTCGGGTTCTCCCAGACACATAGCTAAACGTGCACTGATGCTGTATAACGCGCTACAGGATACCATGGAGATTTCATCGATGAACACATACTCAACTCCTCTTAGTCGTTCTTGAATCTTGCGTACGGTAACACCTGCTACTCTTTCAGAATCGTCCATCCCGTCCCTAATCCCTAAAACAGAGTGGTACGTGCTCCCATTCAATAAAGCAGCGGATGTCCCGGTTGGACCCAATACAATGAACCTATGGGATTCGTTCCTGCTTTCGAAAAAGGCAACAAGCGCTTTTATTACTTGGCTCTTCCCTGTACCACCGACACCGCCGAGGTACATACGCAAAGGGGGCGCACTCTCGTCTACAGCATGGTTTGCAATGAGTCTAAACGCTCTGGCTTGATCCGTGTTAAGTTTGAAGCTTGTGCTAACTGAGTCAATGGCGATCCGTACTAGCTTACTTCGTGCTTTGAAAAACTTTGTGAAATAATAGTCGTCGAGTATCTTCACATTGTTGCCGACATCGGGTTCAGAATGCGTACTCCGCTTTTTAACACCGATAGGTGCGTTTCTGAATTTAGCTTCGAAAACGGCCTCCTTTAGGTTAGCAATTCTCAATTTCCATTGAGCGCTCGATAAATGTTTGCTAGGTATAACTCGAGCTATCAGCTCGGCGGCGGTTGGGCCTACAGTCGTCCAACCGGTGTTATGCAGGACACGTTCGACATCCTGCATTGATTTCTCTTTGGCCATCTGCTTGGGACCTTTGACCATATCTTGTTTGTCATACACCGTAAGTTCGTCGTCCCAGTCATCACAAGCATCCTCTGAATGATAGCCATCAAGCCCGCTACGCGAGTCTTTGCCGAACAAAGGCAACGCCCGCCGTTTTTTCTTATCGAGCGAACTATAATCGTCGCGCGCATCATTGCATTCGTAGCGTACGTTGAAATGCTTCATAAGAGTAAGAGCCTTGTCCGTGAACTGATAGTCGATAAAGGATTCATGCCATGAGTCGTTCTCCACTTTCAAATCCCGCCCGTTTCTCCAAGGCCTGAACAAGGTGAGCATCGTGCAGCAATAGTATTCGCGATCACCTTGATCCATACGTGGCAGAGCACCGCCCACGAAGTTGGGAACCATTACTGACAAATTCGTACGATCACATCTCAGGTAGTGCGTTTCCCATAAAGGATGGCCTTTATCGAACGCGTGAAAGGACACGTCGCTCGCCGTTATGTCCAACAGATCTTCGGACCGTGCATTCGGAGTATCCTGCACCAACCACTCGGTATCTTCCTCAATATCATCCGGGGGGAGCGCGCTCGAATTATGTTCTTCCATGCTATCAACGAACTCTTGTTGTTGTTTTGGGGATCGCTTGAGGCGAGTCGTCATCTGAGTGAAGTCGTACAAACTGATATGCTCGAACGACTCTGGTCGAAACACATAATCGTCCACGTTAGTCGCAGCAACAACGCCTCCTTTCGATCTCATGATTACCACCTGTTCGACCTCGGTTTCACCGTCCGAATTGTCCTCCGCTCCGCTTGTCTGGATTGGGTAGGATGGCACGGAGTCTGGATTACAAGCTGTTCGCACAGCGGTCACGAAACTCTTCCACCAAAAAACCTTAAACTTGTAGTTCGTATAGTGGTCCGGGTTCTTCAACAAATACAACGACGCCATTGGACTTCCGATCTGCAACTTGGATGTGAGCGAGTTCACCATTTTCATAAGCATCCTTCTACAATTTTCTCTATGCCTCTCGCTAGTCCCGATTGGAACGGTGTTATTTTTGAGCACAGCTCGTACCGAGTCGAACATGTGGTACATCTTCAGACTCGATTTTGTGATGTAGTCTGACACATAAGCTACCACAGCCTTTATCGCCGTACCAGAAAGCAGACTAGTGACGTCCGTGTTGCATCTTAGACAATAGGTGAGATCGGGAGTCACACAGTTCAGCATAGGCTCCAACTTCTTCATGTTGACAGAGCCAATACTCGTCTCTGTGTAAACGTCGCGCGGAAATCTCGCAGAACAAGATCCGTCTTTCCGCAAGCATCCCCTCACCTCTGGTCGCACCCTTAAACCTGGGGTCTGCACCTTGGAAAGATCGGATCCAGCGACCGGGCGTCTACAGCTGTGCACATTGGAACGGAGTATAAGGTCGTCCGTAACTTCGTTGAGCTTCGACCATCAATCTGCAGATATCGCACATGCCTCACAAGAAGGGACATCACAGTCACACAACGGTGGAGGCGGAGTAGGCAAGGTCTGCGTGGGATCCGAATAATTCAGCGGAGCTGGCTTGTATTCTTCGCGATCAATCACGTCGTGCATTCCTTTACGAACAGTCGAATGATAAGGTACTTTCGCTTTCACTTCGTCCATAGAACCAGTCAGAAATTCTCCGACATGGCAGGACTCCAGATACGCCACCAGATCTTTCTGGAACGCCGCGTCTGGTGCCAATAGTCTTTCACGTATCTCTTGAGGTGACAAGGCACTCTTGATCCAAACAAGCATATGCATGTGCAATGTCAATCTGCCTTGCTGTTCAACAGTACCATAATACGCGTCCGTGTCTCCATACAGACCTGGGTGATCCGCATTCACACCTAAAACATTCTTTATGAAGGACTCGGTCACATAATGGAAGAAACGCGCTGCGGCCACCGGATTCTGTGCTATGAGTCTCATCCGCTCGTCCGAATTCCTCAGCTTCGGAGAGAAGTTGAGCTGTGTATCCGCAAAATACAGGCACAACGGGTGGTTCGTGTCCACAGGAGAAAAGGTTATGAACCACGACGGCGCACCTTTGAAAGATATAAGAGACCACACTTCATTACGCATATATTTTTTAGAAGTCAGGGAACCCTGGACTTTGTTACCGGCGTGTTCCAAGTCATCTAAGAGATCAAAACACACCTGTTCGGCCGGTGTTTTTTCTTTTATGTTCTCGCCTTGTTCCAAGCGAGCAGCCAAATCCGCCAGTACTTCTGGCTCCAACTGGGCCAGTCGTTGCGCGATACTCTTGAATTTTCTACGGTCTGCCATTATATGGCTGCCAGTTTTCGAGGTCTTTATCTGGGCATCGTTGAACGCGACCATCGGAAAATACATATCCATCTGAAATCGTTTGTCGTGATACATCAACAGGTGACGCTTATGTTCATCCTCGGATATCAAGCGCTTGTGTTCGGGGTGGCCTATGCCACCGTATCCATAAGGAAACGTCTGAGGATAAAGCTGCAAATTTTTGAATGTGGATTCGGGCTCCTCCGCTTGACCGATTCCAAGCGTCTTTCCACCACTTTTCAAATGATCTAATGCCTTCATTTTCAACGTGCGTATATCATCTAACGCATACTGCTCACCGGTTAAGCCCGCAACCGCGAACGAGCAAGGACCGTCATTTGTACCGTCGTCAACATCTCCGGCGTCGTTAACACTCAACGCTTCCGGTATTAAGTTGGACTCTCCTTCTAAACTTTCTTTCCAATCTACACCGCACGGTATACCCTCTTCTGGAAGTGCGTCCAAATTGTCTTGTGATATTTCCAGGCACTCATAGTCTCTGTGATTTAGTTTGAGCCACTCTAAGGCGTCCCGAACTCTTTTTCTACGCACGAACATGGGTGTTCTAACAAACTCTTTATCTGTCAGTTTAGCAGACCCAATGAACACGAACGCCAGGACTTGACTTAACTCATCTCGAGATACGGGCAAAATGTCGTACACTTTCCGAATCGGCGTTGCAAACATAATCGCGTTAGCAACGAGTTTTCCTCTTCCAGACGCGACGCGTATCACGCACCGATTGTGTCTGACCTTAGATATCATCATACGTTCCGCCCAAGTTAGATCTCTAAGCTGCCACGGCACTTCACCGATCCACATGTGATTGGCGAGGCTATGCGTTAGTTTTGTATGTTTAAGCAACTTGGATTCACATTCGATACACACCTTGTCACATCCGGCGGCCAAAATCGGTCCCTCCAGTTCCTCGATTGGGTCTTGGGCAGAGAAACGTTCTTTGCGGGTCGACGCGTCCGACACCAGCAACGACCAGTCGATGTTCAGGTCCTGTTTAGGGCTAAGAGCGGTATTTTTTGTAAGGCGGCCACATACAGCACACCCGGATTCTTCAAAGACCGATGGGATTAAATCCACACATATACCCGTAATCACTGAATGTCTCAATTCATGAGACGCCGGAGGGGGGGGGAACGTTGCTCCAGGTAAAGGGTTTTCTTGCTTTTTGTGTCTGAAAGCGATTCGGTCAGTTTTCCATTTGCGCCGCAGGGCTTCGCTCGCTATTCTGCGTTTGGATGTCTTCACTTTAGCAGTTGTTTTAGCAGTTTTTTTGTATGCCGCACATCGTTCCCTGTGCAGCTGGTATCTTCGGCCTTCCTCATTAGGAAGCAAGTTGAATATACTGACACACGGCGGGCAAGTACACTGGTGATTAGATACAACGTCGATCAACACATCTAGGGATGCTTTCGACGCAAACTGTACGTTATGCAGACGCGCGATTTGCATAAGCTGCGGTCTTGTCAAAAAAGGAGCGAGAATCCGCAGGGGTACAGAAGCGACAGTTTTAGAAGCATTTTCCGATAATTGCGGAGGGAGGAGGCTCGTGTAACTGTGACTGTCATATGTAAGCATGTCGCCTAATGCCAGCATCGTATAACCTTCCAATGCAAACGGGCTAACTTGTGCTGCCACGAAAGACTTCACCGATCGACCACCGCCCACGCGAGCGTGCGAATACTTCATGTCATAGACGCGTGCATAAGGCTTCCAAGTCCCGAACCGCGTCCTAAAAAATACGGAGGCTAAGATGGAACGGATTGTGCTCCGCCCCCCTAGCATCCATTCCACGAACAAAGCACATCGATAAGACCTAGCAATGTGGTGGCGCGATATGAAGTTTAAAGCGCGCCGGACCGACTTCGTGCCAATTAAGGTATGTATAGAGAGCACACGCCAGTCGTGCTTGCTCATGGTATTACGACGTAAGCATCGGATAATTATCCTGCACGCCCGCTTCGGATCAGACGATACAGGATCGCCATATATGATAGGGAGTAACCCCAATACATCAGGAAAATGTTTTGCGTCTGGCACATCTGGCCGTCTGGCCGGGTATGGCGGGTATGGAGGTGGCAGTGCCCCAGTTACCCAGACGGCCATACACGGCCATTTTCTCGCCTTCGCCACAATATTCATGGCACAATAAATGAAGTGTTAAAATCAAAGATACACGGAAACTTTCCAGAGCACAAGTTCATAGGCCGTTATAATTGGTATGAGTGCTTTGATCCAGTATGCTAACCAAATGCTAACCCACAAGAATGTTTGAGACAACTGAAACCCTGGGCGGCGTTATTGTATTATGTTCGTCATCAGCAAATTTGCACAAACCGGATTTGGCGCGATGGGAA
>MU412212.1:0-10093 GCA_023547045.1 Mycena sp. WM
GTGCTCGAATACCCGGAGTGAGGACTAACCTGTCCTTACAAAGTGGACGAATCCGGAATTTTGAGCACTCTGGCTAACGCTCGTCGGGATTATTCCTTACCCCCTTTTCGCGTGCGAGGAGGATTGCTTCCGCGATCGTCTTCTCGCACCGAACCCTCGAAGTCGAGGGTACTCCAACCTACCAGAGCGTCTGCTGCTAAGTCTCAGCTTAAGGACGGTAGCGAACTAGTCGCTGACTCCTCAGTACTGAGCAGCGCCTCCCGATCGGTCTCCCGTTCCATCTTGCCAGAGAAGGAATCCCGAGGAGTACACGTCTTCGAAACGTTCGCTAGCCCAGCAGCCGCGCGCACTCGTACTGCCGCTAGGGGTGGTAAACCTCTCATCTTTCTATCATTGCCGGCAGCAACGCGAGCTCCGCGTTCAAGAATCCACAGCTCTACCCCTCTCGACCCGGTGACTACGAGAGAGACAGCCCACGCTCCCTCTCCCCATCGGCCGAACCCCAGCCCGCTAACTACACTACCGGTCCGGAGTCCCCTAGTCCGCTCATAGCTTCTTCGCCTTTAATACCGCCTCGTTCACCGGATATGGCTACTCGCACTGAGTTAGGCAACCCTCAGGCTCCGGGCATGGAGAGAGGATATGCCCTGTCGCCCATGGCAGAACTCGAACGTAACTACTCATCGCACTCTGATTCGGAGGCTTCGTTATTCGAGCGAGCTACTAGTATCTCGAGCAAACGGAACTTGGAAGCGAGCGACATACTGGATAGAGGTCTCAGCTTGCACGACAGACCAGTGGCTCGGTTCAGTCTAGAAACAAGTTTCCTCATCAGAACGGAAAAGGCGATCAAAGACATGGATTCCTTGATGACTCGAGCCGCAGCGCTGGTACCAGGGAGAACCAGTTTCTTCGTCGTAGACCCTCAGCGCTCGTTCCTGAGAGTTCTAAAAAGTGCGAGCGACTTAAACCAACTGATAGTCGCATGGCTGGCTCTCAGCACTCGAATGGCGCTAGCTCAAAAGAGTTTCATAAAGTACCAATCCGAGTTCCGGGCGACTATGAAAGAGGAAATGCCTTCTTCCCCAGTGTCGACCGCTCCTGAAATCTATGCCGCGTTCCCAAAAGACGGTTCTCCGATCTCGGATGTGAATTACCTGTACGAAAATGTACCGCATCTACAAGACCTCTGGCCGAGCAATTATGACCCGGGGAGAACCAGGATGGAGGAAGTCGTGCGACTGCCACCTCACTTAGTAGTTGCTTTCCCGGAACGGCTAGCCGAGGAGCGTCCTATCGCTTTCTACTACGCTGAGGACGGGACGAAGGTGATGGTGCCATCCTCTGTCAGGTCCAGCCACGGAGTAGGTCCCGATTTCACACCTCCTCCTCTTCAATCCGCTGGACCTTCCAGGTGTGGCCGTTTCCAGGCTCGATCCGAATCGCCAGCGCGTAGGAAAAGATCGGCACGATCGCCCTTTCCGGAAGCAAGGTCTAAAGGCAAAGCAAAGGAGTCTTCTATCCCATTTGACGCTGGGAATCTTCAGGTCCCGGCGGGTACTGGACTGCTGAGCCCCGATACTCGCTTCAAGAAACCAGAAGATCTGCTCGTACCGTCATCCTCTCGGGACACTACATTCGCTACAGCTGCACCCAGCAAAAGCGTGCCCGATCCTCTCAGAGGCATGGCTTCGAGTGGTCGTTTTGCGTACAGCTTTCCGGAAGGGAATGACTCAGCTAGTCAAGCGGGAGCGGGATCTAGCCAAAGGTGGCCCCCTTTCAAGCCTGTCCTTCCTCCAGTGGTGGACCCACAGGAGGAAGCGACGTTTCATCAAGCCTACCACGGTGCGAGGAGAGACATACCTCCTCATTTGTCCGAACTTCCCGCCTCTTCGTTGCCGCAGGACGGAGCACAAGGGATCAAAAACAATCAGGATCAGCGTGCTTCGGATGCGCATTGGGCAAGTACGCATCAGCGCAGAACGGCTGGCGCGGGTGGTGGCGAAGACCCTTCGGACGACGACGATGGAAATCGAGATCAAGCGAACAGAGGTAGATCTCGTGCTCCCCGCAGACCTCCTCCCAGGCGTAGAGAAGAAAGGTCGCCACCGAGAAGGAATGACCGCCAGGACCCAGATCCGGACCCATCGGATTTCGGCAACGATGGCCCGAGCTCCAGCAGCAGCTCGTCCTGGGGTGGACGGTCGGACCATAGATTCCCGTACGTAGCTTCGGGAGCGCCTTACGGTACGATGGTACCTACCATCGATCCCAAGCTCAAAGTTGAAGCTCTACCTGAGTGGGACGGGAGCCACGATACCGCTGTCGACTATTTCTGGGAGGTCTACCAAATTGCAAGTCTGCTGGGTTGGCTTCCCCGAGCTCTTGGATTCTGGCTGCCGACTCGTTTGGTGAAAGGTTCACAAGTGCAGCTGTGGTTTTCCACGTTACCTACGGCTCGACAAGCTGAGATGAGAAGTCACTACCTCGTCTACCTGCAAGTCATCAAGGATCGGTACCTGGGAAAGAGGTGGTGCTTACGGATGAATAACCATTACGAGCTACAAACGTTCCGGCAAATGGGACATGAGAAAGAGTCCCCGCAGTCTTTCCTAGGAAGGAGAGTGCGATACACGCGTCTCCTGACAGTCACGGATGACGGAGGCCCCGACGAGGTCCAGCAGATTATGCGAACTGCTCCTATCGCATGGAGCTCCATCCTCATAGTCGAGAACATACAATCGGTCGAAGACCTATACGACCGCATCAATGAGCACGAAGAGGAGCTGGTGGACGTAGTAGTTAGACGTCAAACGGACGTAATTACCGCGGGTAACCTCTCCTCTGCTCTTAGACGTATAGGTTTCGGCCAGAATGGGCAGAGTCCTTCGACCTACGTGCGTCGCGATCATCGCGCCAATATCATCGAAGCGGAAGCTGACCCGGCGGAAGCCGAGGAAGTTGGAGAAGGATCGCCGCAGGACTTAGGAGAAGCTCTTCCGTCCGAACTTTATGAGCAGGAGCCTACCATGAAGAGCGTTTACCAGACCCTCGCGCGGAGACAAAGACCTCCGCCAAAAGGGGGATATCCATTCAAGAAAAACGACCACGTAACTACGAAAATGGGCCGGGATCCCCCTTCCCCATGCAAGGTTTGCGGAAGCGCGAGGCACTGGGACAAGGAATGCCCAGACTGGAACGTCTATTTGGAAAAGCAAAGACGAGGCGTTCTATCGGTGAGCTCGAGCTCGGCGAGTGACGAGGCAGAATTGCTGTATCATAGCGCTTACTTGGTCCTGATGGATGGTCGAATGTCTGCGGAGTCTTTTTGAATTCAGCTGCTCCCGACTTCGTGGAGAATTTGCTCACACCAAGGAGGGAGCATAAGCCCGCTCGGTTAGAACGACATCAAGGTAATGGCAATATCGCATCGGATTCACATCTAGGAGGGACGCAGGCGCTACGGAGGCAAGCGCTGCAAGTACAGATCGAGGAGATCGAGGATGAATACTGGGCTGCGGAAGCAAGCATGCCCAAAGCAAGATGGGGTATTATAGAGGAGGCGGATCCATCGGAGGAAGTATGGATCGGGCAGGAGGCAGTGAATGAAATGGCGCCGGAGAGAGAGGAGAGATTTCGAAAGGAAGTGGATTCCGTCAGCTGGACATCACTACCGCCCCCGACCGAAGAAGCAGATCCTATAGTCATTCGTCCGCGCCGAAACCCTAAACCAGGAGACTCCGCGCTCGGCGTATCAGTACTTTCGGTTAAAGGCTGGATTGGTTCCTTGGAGGACGATCTAGTCGACTTGAGACTAGACTCTTGCGCTGATATTACGCTTATCTCTGAAGAGACGCATGCAGGACTCATCAATCCGCCGCCCATTAGGCAGGGGCATCGAATGAGTTTGGCTCAACTCACCGACAAGGGCACCACTATCAGGGGTTACACGAAGCTGCAAATCCTTATGCGAACCCTCACCGGAGAACTTATCAAGCTGGAAGCGGAAGCCTACGTGGTGCGTGGGATGAGTGTACCGATATTGTTGGGGGAGGACTTTCAAATCAACTATGAATTGGGAGTCAGCCGGAACATAGAAACGGGTTCGAAGATTGTCTGGAGGAATTTACCGTACGAAGTGGAGGCGACTGGAGTTGAGCCCTACGCAGGTCGAAAAGAGGTCCACCACTTAGCGGCAGGTCTGATCACCCACGCTCGATCAGTGACGAGAGCAAAGGAACATCGACGGGCCAAAGCTAGGCGGCGCCGTCGAGCTTTAAGGACGGGGCTGGAAGCCAGTCAAGTGAGAGCTGCTCAAGACTACCGGGTGAGAGCGCACGAATGCAAAATGGTAGTGGTGGAAGGAAACTTCAGCGACGACAAGGAGTGGCTAGTGGAGAGAAATTTGCTAGCAAACGCAGAGGACAGCTTTTTCACTGTCCCTAACACGCTAATCTCTTCAAGGAGACCTGTAGTCCCCGTGAGCAATATGAGTTCGCGACCCCGGATGATTCGGAAGGGGGAAATCCTGGGAACATTGAAAGATCCTCAGGACTTCTTCGACTCCCCAGACACCGAGGAGAACCTCAGAGCAATGCAAGTTCGAACGGCATTACTGACCAAACTAGTAGACGCTAAAGCGCGGCCTCCTGCGAAAAGACAAAAGGAGAGAAGCAGAAGCCGGAACCCAGATACCCCGCGAGTCCGGACCGACTTTGGGAATGGGGTGCCCCCAGACGAGGAAAATGCTGAGAACGGAGTTCACATTCGAGACGGCGACGGCAATGTCCCTAGCAGCGTTTCTTCGCCATATCAGCCCCACACAGCCGAGGAGATTGATGAAGACGAAGCAGAGGACTACGGTCCGAAGACGGCTGCCATGCCGGACAGTACCATGTATCCTTCCGCGAAGATGGAAGAGCTGCTGGATGTCGGTTCGCTGCCAGAGGAATTGAAAGAGAAGGCTTGGAGCATGCTGAAACGCCGAGTCAACGCTTTCGGGTTCGATGGAAGACTAGGGAGGCTAAACGCAAGAGCTCCTATCAGAGTAAAGGAAGGAGTGAACCCGATAGCTGTACCAATGTACTCGAGCTCGCCACAGAAAAGACGAGTGATCGAGGAACAGCTGGATAAATGGTTTGAGCAAGGTGTCATCGAGCCGTCGATAAGCCCGTGGAGCGCTCCAGTCGTGATAGCTTACAGAAACGGGAAGCCACGCTTCTGCGTAGACTATCGGAAGCTGAACACGGTTACTATCGGAGATGAATTTCCCATACCGCGTCAATCGGAAATTCTTCAATCGCTCTCGGGAGCTCAAGTCCTCTCGTCGCTAGATGCCTTGGCCGGTTTCAATCAACTAGAAATCGCTCTAGAAGACGTCGAGAAAACGGCTTTCAGAACGCACAGGGGGCTCGCTCAATTCAAACGCATGCCTTTCGGTTTGAGGAACGGGCCGCCGATATTCCAGCGTATTATGCAAGGAGTATTGGCTCCTTATCTATGGCTCTTCTGCTTGGTGTACATAGACGATATAGTCGTCTACTCGCGTTCGTACGAGGAGCACATTGAGCATCTTGACCAGGTACTTGGAGCCATCGAAGGCTCGGGAGTGACCTTGTCACCAGCGAAGTGCCACCTCTTCTACTCGTCCATCCTGTTACTCGGTCATAAAGTCTCGAGGCTAGGACTTTCAACTCACCTTGAAAAGGTCAAAGCTATTCTAGAGCTCGGGCGTCCTAGGAAGCTTTCCCAACTGCAAGGCTTCCTGGGAATGGTCGTTTATTTCTCGGGATTCATCCCATTCTATGCCAGCATCTGCGCCCCTTTATTCAAGCTACTGAGGAAGGGGTCTAAATGGGAGTGGGGAACAGACCAGGAACACGCCTTCCGCGCGGCGAAAGTCGCACTACAAAACGCTCCGCTCCTAGGACACGCTATCGAAGGATTACCATACCGCCTATACTCGGATGCGTCGGACGAGGCCGCTGGAGTCGCTCTACAGCAGATCCAACCAATCCGTGCGGGAGACCTAAAGGGAACTAGAGCGTATGAAAGGCTTCAGAAAGCGTTCGACGAAGAACTTCCGCCTCCAAACTTGACGACAAGGTTGTCTGCGAAAGTGGATGACTCGAGACGAGCGTCAGAATGGGGATCATCCTTGGATGAGACTACTGTTGACATCGAAAGAGTGATCGGTTACTGGTCTCGATCCTTTAAAGGAGCAGAACTGCGCTACTCGGCAACGGAGAGAGAAGCACTGGCGGCAAAAGAAGGCCTGGTAAAATTTCAACCATTCATCGAAGGAGAGCGCGTGCTGCTGGTCACGGACCATTCAGCGCTCCAATGGGCGAGAACATACGAAAATTCGAATCGTCGTCTAGCTGCTTGGGGATCGGTGTTTTCTGCGTATGCGCCAGGCTTGGAGATCATGCACCGACCAGGTAGGGTCCATTCTAATGTGGATCCGCTTTCACGTCTTCCTCGAGCGCCGCCTGCGCACATATCACCTCTGAAGGAAGAAGGTAAGTCAATCTCCATGGAGAGCGACTTGGCGGATGCGCAAGACGATTGGCGCGAGCGCGAGCCAGCGCTGAGAGCCTCCTTCTGTGCCTTCACTTTGGAGGACGGCTTGGAAGGCATGAAGAGCGGATTCGCAACGACAAGGAGTCAAAAAGGAGAAGAAGAAAAGAAGGCAAAAGCGCCATCCGATGGACCATCTGTCGACGCTGGGGGGGGTAATACCGACGCAACTGTCCCGAGAAGGATCGAGGTTCCAGAAACGGATAAACTGGACGCCTTGGAGCCTACAGCAGAGTATTGGGGCGCGGTGAACCCGCCACCAAACATCCACCTAGCCATGGAGGAGAGTTTCGGAGCAGAATGGGTAGACGCTTATAAAGAGGACGCGGAATTCGGAAAGATCTGGGCAGACCCTCTAGTCAAGGAGGGATTATGGGCTCCTGGGCAGCGCTTCTTCAGAAACGACGACGGCCTGCTCTTCTTTCGAGATGCTGATTATCAGCCGCGCCTCTGCGTCCCGAGTGCCAAGAGAACCCTAGTCAAAGAGGAAGCGCATGAAACCCCACTAGGCTCGGCCCACATAAGCCCGGAACGGCTGTGGACCAAGCTCTCTTCCAGATTCTACTGGCGCCGGATGAAAAAGGACATTGAGGAATTTTGCAAGTCCTGTGACGTTTGCCAGAAGACTAAGAACCGAAACTTCACTCGCTACGGCTTCCTCATCCCAAACCCGATTCCTCACCGTCCTTACGAATCCATATCCTTGGACTTGATCGTTAACTTGCCCTGGTCTGGAGAATTCAACGCCATCCTAGTGGTGGTCGATAGACTCACCAAGCATGCTTCGTTTATACCAACGACTTCTGGTCTCACTGCGCAGGGATTTGCGGAGGCGTTCGTCGAGCACGTCGCGTCCCGATTCGGTCTCCCTGACAGCATTATTGCGGATCGAGATCCAAGATGGACCTCGGACTTTTGGGCTGCAGTGTCTTCTGCCATCAAGACTAGGATGTCCTTATCGTCTTCTCACCACCCTCAGCATGACGGGCAGACAGAAAACGTCAACCGCCAGCTGGAGACCATGCTCCGCGCTTATGTCTCTAAAGACAGATCCGATTGGGCTAAGTGGTTGAAGCTCATGGAGTTCGCCTACAACTCCAACGTGCACGCTTCCATAGGGACTTCACCTTTTCTTCTCCTGTACGGTTTCGATCCGAAGGCGCCGCTGGACTACCTTCTCCCCAAGGAATGGTCCGCAAGCGGAGCCCCAAGTATGCGCAAGGAATCTAGCGCTTACCTGGAGGAGCTTCGAGTGCACCGTGAAAACGCTAGATTGGCGATCGCCCGGGCGCAAGACGAGCAAGCCAAGTACTTCAATCGCGGAAGAAGGGACATTCCAGAATTCAAAGTCGGAGCGAAGGTGCTCGTGAATCCACATTCGCTCGAATGGATCGAGTCGAAAGGTGAAGGGGCTAAGCTCGTACAATGCTGGATCGGACCTTTCGAAGTCCTGCAGAAGATAAACCCTAAGACCTATCGTCTGCGTCTGGACGACCGATACCCCGGATTCCCAGTTTTCAATTACGATCACTTGAAGCCTTACACTGAACCTCCGGAGCAGACGGAAGGTTCCAGACTCCGGTTACCAGACACGCGCAGTGAGAAAATAGTCTCCGAGGAGTACGAGGTAGAAAAGGTGATCGGCAAGCGCTACGACAAATCCCGACGGCAGAACATGTGGCTGGTACGATGGAAAAACTACGGTCCTCAACACGACTCCTGGCAAACAAAAAAGGACTTGCGGAACGCCCCGGAGATGCTTCGTGCCTTCGAGCGCGTGCAAAAAGCGAGAAGATGACAGAGCGAAAGCTCTGATCGGGCAGTCGGTCCCGGAAACCGACTATGTAATTGTATCAGCTTCTTCGCGGACGTATTACGTCTCCGCGGGTCTATTCCTATTTTCCTCTCACAGGTCTCTTAGGACTACGGTCGTGATCGATCTTGCGTGGCAACACATGACCGGCGAACGGAGCTCCTTCGCCGCCTTCTTTCCCGCCTTATCTCTCTCTCTCTCTACTTCTTCACATCTCTTTCTCCCGGATAGCGTACAGCCTAGCCTACTCGAATATTCGGTTGCGCGAAGCTGTCCGCTGAGTACCAGTATTAGTCGGATATCCGCTTCTACTAGACTCTGTATACCTGCCCGTTCACATAATGGATTCCTTATATCTCCAAGACAGCCTAGGAAATCTGCTCACTCCGGTCTGGTCCAAGAAGGAGTCCGTCCTCTTTTGCTCCGTCCTCGCACCACCGTCTAGCATATCGTTGGACATCCTCCGATACGAGAGTTCCGTCCCTCATCTGCTCGATCGATCTACTTCAGAAGTGGTGCTCCAAGACTTGAACTTCACCGCAGAAGCTGTATGGTATCTCGATCGAGAGCACTGGCTCGGATGGACTCCGACGGGGGCTCCTCCTAGTTCTGCATACGAAACCGAGCCAGTCCTCGATTTACTGGAAATCTGCTTCCGTCGTAGCCCAGTCCCTACAGTGGATGAGTTCTACGACGCCTACGACTCGGACCATCAGATCAGTCCGGTCGAGCGCGTAGCTGGATGCCACCTCGCTTCATCTTGGGTAGAGGAAGCCTCCTACTTGGGCGACCGACTGCACACCATCAGCCGAACTTTAGCTGAAACCTCCGAGTTTTATTGCCGTGGGCCTCCTTTGAATCTTGTCGGGGATATGCCGGACGCGATCGACATCGGGGCTATCGAAGTTCTGTTCCCCAACGAAGGAGAGGCCCAGGAAGTCGCGACGAAGGCGAAACGTGGACTCCTAAGCCTTCTGGGTTTTCTATCGTGGATGCTTTCGCTGATACAGCTAAAAGACACGAAGCTTACAGCAGGAGATCAGCAATACCTCCAGCAGCTGCGTTTAGGAGAGCGTCCTAAAACCGGAGCCGTCTTCAATCTCACACGGGATCAGCATGAAATCAACTTTCCTCACTGGGCGAACCACGGAGTACCCTTTCATTACATGTGGACGGAGGAAGAATCGAAGAATCAACGATTTCTCCGCTTCAGTCCCGAATATTACGAGGAAGTCGCCCGCCTCCGGGACTCGTCTAGCATCGAGAATCGAACCATGAAGGATCTGCCTAGCTACACACCCAAATGAAACCCATGTGGAGTCCAGGTATTTTCGATCTGTGATTCACACAGAATTCACAGCTGGAATCGACCTGCCGGTAAGCTGGACTCCATAGTTTCCGTTAAATGGATTTCAGCTGTATCCAGCCCGACCTGGCTCTAGCTGGAGGCCGGGGGTAGGTTCCAGCCAACTTATTACCTACAACACAACCATTTGCGCAGCTGGTTGCGATAAATGCAGAGATGTATATCACAGCCGATCCACGCTTCGAAGCATAGCTGGCATGATTGACGAAGTACAGCTGTCGATAGAGCCGACTGTCTGGTGGAAGATTGGTTGATACAGATCTTATTTTTTGTATGCAATGCACATATATAATAGGTTTGAGTACACATATTCATTCACATCCGAGAGTGGTAGA
>JAHHPV010016148.1:0-10199 GCA_023547045.1 Mycena sp. WM
GTTCTGGGGACCATTCGCAGCACTCAATGAGTTTGCGGGTGAGCATGTGAATGGGATGCTTCTGAAAATCAAGACAAATGGGAAGCTTGGTATATTGCAGAGCTCACTTGAGATTACATGAAACTAATCTCTATTTTTACAGATGATATGCCCCTGACAATGCTGCAGCAGATGGCTTGTTGTGGCCGTTTGGAGGCAAAACTGAGCGATGAGCAGTTCCAAGGCGGAGCTAGTGGCCAATTGGCTGAAGTACTTCAGCCAGAAGCTGCAACCCTCCAAGCACCACTCAACCTTTGTCAGAGATTCAAGTTGCAAATATTTTAGCAGGCGCAAAAGATTTTGAACCAGAGGCATATGAGATGTTGCTAGGATACCAGAATTCCAAAGGACAGCTGTGGCACTCATGCTATGAATTTAACCACCCACATGGTGCACTTGTTCTACCGCCAAGGGCCTTGAAACCGAAATATTACAAACTGGGTGATCAAACCTTCAGTTGGTTCAAATCTCGGCAAAATAATGCTGGGATTCAATTCAAGAGCCCAGAAAATCCTAGCATTCAACTCACAGGGTTCATCGAGGAAATATGGCAACTCCCCCTTGAAAGCTACATGCAGACATTTTTCTTGGTGCAGAAACACAAATTGTTGTCACCAGCTCTACTGCAAAAAACACTGTTTGCAACCCTCCCACTGTTCGCAACAACAGCAGTTGATGCAGAGGGATCTAATGAGTTTTTAATCATTGAACCCAGGCACATCCTGACCATCTCACATTTTACCACCGCCCCAAGAACACTTATGGAATCAACAAATGAATCTTGATAATTTGTTGGGCACTGAATCATGGATGTCATACTTGATTTTGTAGATCCATATTTCTTCCTCTTTATAAAATTACGCTGTCCGAAGCCTTTAAACTCCGCCGGCAATCTCCTTTTACGTTGATGTCTGCTTTTAGCCAAGCGGAGAGCGGCCCGGCGAAGCCGGCCGCGAACACGCTAGTGTTCTATAATTTAATGAATTGTTATAGTATAGGTCTCTGCCTTTGTACTCAAATGTACTCAGACATGCCCAAATACAACCAACTCACCTTCAGGACACAGAACAGCACAAGATAGGGGCTACTTTTCTAACTACTTATTGTACAAACAATTTTTCACTTCTGACTTCATAGAAGGCTATTGGATGACATTAGTAACACTGTTTGAAAGAAATGGGAAGAAGAAAAGGGCTAGAAGCCTTGACATAAATGGCCTGCGTGCACTTTACAAGTGGCTGTGTGATGGTAAAATGCACGCAGGCCATTTGATCGGCCATCAGCCCGCCTGCTAGACCTGTTCTCGCCCTCTGGCATCCCTTATAAGTTTACTCAGCACAAAGCCGCTGTCACTCACCTTTGCTTCCAAGGTTATCAGCACAGAACCAGGCGGACATTCCTTGTGTTCCTCATCGTTGCTTACAAGTTTACATGGCACAAAGTGTGTGTTTCTCGCATCCCTCATCCTTGCTTCCCACATCGCAAACACTACTCTGCTCAATAACCTTGCTTCAACCTTGCTTCTTGAACCCCCACCGCATTGTGCACTGCACCATGTCCATTGAGATCACCCTCGATGGTGGGTGTAGGATCCCGGTACAGCAGCACATAGTGGCAGGTGGAGGCTGCAAGCTTCTGCACCTGCACACCCTCGTGGGTAGTATAATAAACTTCCAAAAACAAAATTCTCACTTTCGCACTCATGTTTGGCATACTGCATGGCATAGAATTGAGGAACATACAATGAGAGAGCATAGAACAACCAGAGATGACTGCATAGGATGAAATAACGATGTCGGTGATGCATGAGGGAAAGAGTATGGAAAAGTAAGTCCAAGGAGGGAAAGCATAATTCCGGACTAGCAGAAGAATATCAATGTGGAATGCTCTTCGGTCGTGCACGTCACCTTGGTCAAACATCAGTACCATCCATCTGTGCTTAAATTTTTCCCTCAAATTTCTTATGCATTTGTCCATTGCCATTCGTTCCTGATAGCAGCTTCTCGGGTCATCCCTTCTGAGTCAGTGTTTTTGTATCTTCTTTTTCTCAGTCCAAATATTCCCGGGTATGGACACCATCTCCGAGGAACGGATATGATGATATTGACTGAGGCAAGGATACGGATAAAAATATGAGTGCACGCTACTGACCATCTGATCGCGGAATACACCAGGCAAGGACTTGGATCTCAGCTGCAAAATCATGACAATGCTCAGTGGAAATCTTTGCTAGGCCAACTTTTCAACCCCCGCCCGCATATCATTGCCAGGTGTTTCGTCCCAACCCCTATGCCAACCTGGTCCCATCCCAATCGTTATTCTTCATGTCCCGACGCTTGTATTCATCCTTGGCGACAATATCAGGCTGAGTTTGGAATTTGGATATCAACAACTTACCTTATGCCGGAAATTGTTTGAAAGACAGATCACACCTTCTGGATTCGACGGACAAGTGCTTGCAGTCGGTCGAGCTTCTGGAATGAAATGAAAACAGTACAAGAACAATCAGCGCATGAGCTTGCGTACTTGCTGGAGCCCGTCAACGACCGTCTGAGAATGGGTTTGGCGAGACATCACTTACTTGCTTTCAGATAAGAGCCATTGTCTTCAGTGGGAACTATATGTTTAGAGCAGACACATGAATACTCACAAGCTAAAGAATGAACAGTGGTGTTATGAGTTGAAAACACAAAATAGGGGGGAAAAAAAACTACGTACTAGCTGTTGAGGCGGTCGCAGCGTTGTCAGTTGAGTGGTAGTGCATGGTCAGCACAAACCAGGACTTACGCGCTATTGGAGCGGTCGTGGTGCCATCAGTTGAGCATTGTTGCATAGTCAGCATAAATCAGAACTTACTTCCTGTTGGAGTGGTCGCAGCGTCATCAGGTGAGCAGTGGTGCAAGGTCAGTATAAACCAGGACGTACGTGCTGTTGGAGTGGTCGTGGCATCATCAGCCAAGCAGGGGTGCATAAACCAGGACTTACTTCCTGTTGGAGTGGTTGCAGCATTGTCAGTTGAGCGGCAGTGCATGGTCAGCATAAACCAGGACTTACGCGCTGTTGGAGCCGTTGCAGCATCGTCAGTTGAGTGGTGGTGCATGGTCAGCATAAACCAGGACTTACGCGCTGTTGGAGCCGTTGCAGCATCGTCAGTTGAGTGGTGGTGCATGGTCAGCATAAGCCAGGACGTACACGCTGTTGGAGGGGTCACAGTGTCATCAGTCGAGTGGTGGTGCATGGTCAGCATAAACCAGGACTTACGCGCTGTTGGAGCCGTTGCAGCATCGTCAGTTGAGTGGTGGTGCATGGTCAGCATAAACCAGGACTTACTTCCTGTTACAGTGGTCGCAGCATCGTCAGTCAAGCAGTAGTGCATGGTCAGCAAAAAACCAGGACTTACTTCCTGTTGGAGCAGTCGCAGTGTCGTCAGTAGAGCAGTGGTGCATGGGCAGCATAAACCAAGACTTACTGCCTGTTGGAGCAGTCACAGCATCATCAGTCGAGCAGTGGTGCATGGTCAGCATAAACTAAGCCTTACTGCCTGTTGGAGCGGTCACAGTGTCGTCAGTCTAGTGGTGGTGCATGACCAGCATAAACGAGGACTTACTGCCTGTTGGAACAATCACAGCATCGTCAGTTGAGCAGTGGTGCATGTTAGCATAAACCAGGACATACAAACTATTGGAGCGATCGCAGGGCTATCAGTGGTGGGAGCGGTGGTACATGGTCAGCATGAACCCTGACTTACTTCCTGTTAGACCGGTCGCAGTGTCGTGAGTGGAGCAGTGGTGCATGGTCAGTGTGAACCAGGACTTACGCGCTGTTGGACCGGTCGCAGCATCGTCAGTGGAATGGTGGTGCAGGGTCAGCATAAACCAGGACTGACACGCTGTGGGAGCGGTCGCAGCATTGTCAGTCAAGTGGTGCATGGTCAGCATAAACCAGCACTTACAAGCTGTTGGAGCGGTTGCAGTATCATCAGTCAAGCGGCGGTGCATGGTAAGCATAAACCAAGACTTACAAACTGTTGGACCGGTCACAGCATTGTCAGTCAAGCAGTGGTGCATGGCCAGAAGAAACCAGGCCTTACGCGCTGTTGGAGCGGTCGCAGTGTTGTCAGTTGAGTGGTGGTGCATGGTCTGCATAAACTAGGACTTACTGCCTGTTGGAGCAGTCGCAGTGTTTTCAGTCGAGCGGTGGTGCATGGTCAGCATAAACCAAGACTTACGTGCTGTTGGAGCGGTCACAGTGTTGTCAGTCGAGCGGAGGTGCATGGTCAGCATAAACCAGGACTTACTGCCTGTTGGACCAGTCGCAGCGTCATCAGTCAACGAGTGGTACATGGTCAGCATAAACCCGGACTTACAGCCTGTTGGACCAGTGACAGCATTGTCAGTCGAGCGGCGGTGCATGGTCAGCATAAACCAGGACTTACTTCCTGTTGGAGTGTTTGCAGGATCATCAGTCAAGTGGTGGTGCATGGCCAGCATAAACCAGGACTTACGTGCTTGCGGAGCAGTTGCAGTGTCATCAGTAGAGTGGTGAGGCATGGTCAGCATAAAGCAGGACTTACGCGCTATTGAAGCGGTCGCAGCGTCATCAGTCGAGCGGTGATGAATGATCATAAACCAGGACTTACATCCTGTTGGAGCAGTCGCAGTGTTGTCAGTCAAGCAGTGGTGCATGGTCAGCAGAAATCAGAACTTACATGCTGTTGGAGCGGTCACAGTGTTGTCAGTTGAGCAGTGGTGCACGGTCAGCATAAACCAGGACGTACTTCCTGTTGGAGCGGTCACAGTATTGTTAGTTGAGCAGTGGTGTATTGTCAGCAGAAACCAGAACTTACATCCTTTTGGGGCGGTCACAGGGTCATCAGTCGAGCGGCGGTGCATGCTCAGCATAAACCAGAACTTACCGCCTGTTGGAGCGGTCCCAGTGTCATCAGTTGAGCAATGGTGCATGGACAGCATAAACCAGGACTTACAAAATGTTGGACTGGCTGCAGCATCATCAGTCAAGTGGTGGTGCATGGTCAGTATAAACCAGGACTTACGTGCTGTTGGAGTGGTCACAGCATTGTCAGTCAAGCAGTGGTGCATGATCAGCATAAACCAGGACTTACACGCTGTTGGAGCGGTCACAGCATCGTCAGTTGAGCAGTGGTGCATAGCCAGCATGAACCAGGACTTACGCGCTGTTGGAGCAGTTGCAGCATCGTCAGTCGAGCGGTGGTGCATGCTCAGCATAAACCAGGACGTACACGCTGTTGGGTCAGTTGCGGCATCGTCAGTCGAGTGGTGGTGCATGGTCAGTATAGACCACCACTTACAAACTGTTGGAGCGGTTGCAGTGTCGTCAGTCAAGCAGTGGTGCATGGCAGCATAAACCAGGACTTACGCACTGTTGGAGCGGTTTCAGTGTTGTCAGTTGAGCGGTGGTGCTACACCCGGACGTACAAACTGTTGGAGAGGTTGTAGCATCGTCAGTCAAGCAGTGGTGCATGCTCAGCATAAACTACCACTTACAAACTGTTGGAGCGGTTGCAGTGTCCTCAGTCAAGCAGTGGTACATTATCAGCATAAACCAGGACTTACGCGCTGTTGCAGCGGTTGCGGTGTTGTTAGTCAAGTGGTGGTGCATTGTCAGCATGAACTAGGACTTACGCGCTGTTGGAACGGTCACAGTTTCATCAGTGGAGCGGCAGTGCATAGTCATAAACCAGGACTTACTTCCTGTTGAAGGGCGGTCACAGTGTCATAAGTCAAGTGGTGGTGCATGGTCAGCATAAACCAGGACTTACTTCCTGTTGAAGCGGTCACCGTGTTGTCAGTGGAGTGAGTGGTGGTGCATGGTTAGTATAACCCAGAACTTACTTTCTGTTATACAGATCGCAGCATCGTGAGTGGAGCAGCGGTACATTGTCAGCATCAAACAGGACTTACTTCCTGTTGGAGCGGTTGCAGTGTTGTCAGTCAAGCAGTAGTGCATGGTCAGCATAAACCAGGAATTACAAACTGTTGGAGTGGTCACAGTGTCATCAGTTGAGCAGTCGTGCATGGTCAGCATAAACCAGGACTTACGTGCTGTTGGGGCGGTGGCGGCGTTGTCAGTCGAGCAGTGTTGCATGGTCAGCATAAATCAGGACTTACTTCCTGTTGGAGTGGTCACAGTGTTGTCAGTGGAGCGGTGGTGGATGGTCAGCATAAACCAGGACTTACTTCCTGTTGGAGCAGTTGCAGTGTTGTCAGTTGAGCAGTGGTGCATGGTCAGTATAAACCAGGACTCACAAACTGTTGGAGTGGTTTCAGTGCTGTCAGTCGAGTAGTGGTGCATGGTCAACAAAAACCAGGACATACCCACTGTTAGAGCGGTCACATCACCGTCAGTTGAGAGGTGGTGCATGGTCAACATAAACCAGGACTTACGTCCTGTTGGAGTGTTTGCAGCGTTGTCAGTCGAGCAGTGGTGCATGCTCAGCATAAATCAAGACTTACTGCCTGTTGGAGCGGTCGCAGTGTCGTCAGTCAAGTGGTGATGCAGCATAAACCAGGACTTACAAACTATTGGAGCAGTCGTGGTGTCCTCAGTTGAGCAGTGGTACATGGTCAGCATAAACCAGGACTTACAAACTGTTGGAGTGGTTGCAGCATCGTCAGTCGAGTGGTGGTGCATGGCCAGTATAAACCAGAACTTACGCGCTGTTGGAGTGGTCACAGCATTGTCAGTTGAGCAGTGGTGTATGATCAGCATAAACCAGGACTTACGCGCTGTTGGAGCGATCACAGCATCTTCAGTCAAGCAGTGGTGCATGATCAGCATAAATTGGGGCTTACATTCTGTTGGAGCAGTTGCAGCATCATCAGTCGAGCGGTGGTGCATGGTCAGCATAAACCAGGACTTACAACCTGTTGGAGCAGTTGCGGTGTTGTCAGTTGAGTGGTGGTGCATGATCAGCAACTTACTTTCTGTTACACCGGTCACAGCGTCGTCAGTGGAGCAGTGGTGCATGGTCGGCATAAACCACTACTTACATCCTATTTCAGTATGATGTGTCCACACCAACAATCAGTTCATGCACACTCTCAGTGAGGAAAGATACCCTAACCTTCTTCAAGCTCCTGTCTTGCATAATATTTAGCTCCTTTTCCCTCCGCAGTACCTGCCCCACATCAATTGCTGTCCCGAAAGGATCCCCTGGGTCATAATATCAGTTCCTCCATCTCTTCAAGCCTGGCGGACTTACAGACACAGTCAGCCTTGTGCCAACGGTTCTCCTCGCCTGCAACGAGCAAATTCACAATGTCAGGCTCCCCGGCTAACACGGCTACATGTAGTGGAGCTCCGAAAGGCCCTAACATCTTGTCAGCACCCATCATACACAAGTTGGATTAACATACCTTGAGTTGTAGGGTCTGCTCCGTTGTCCAACAGGTATTCCACCATCTTGACCTGCCCATTAGCACACGCCGCACAAAGGGCCGTTCCATAATCCCCTCCGGAGGTGAAAATTAGTAAGTCTCGATGACCATATGAAAATCCAAACCTCACCCTTAGTGTTAAGCGACACATTTTGTTTACGAAGAAAATCTACCAGTTGTTGCTTCCCATAGCACGCTGCGACCTCAAGACAACGCCAAGATGTAGGTGGTTCCTTGGGATCCACTCCACCCTCAATCAACCGTTCAAACTCATCAAACACGGATGTTGCCTCGCATTCGCGTCGAAATAGCTCCTCAAATCGGCTCTGGGCCCTGCGATGCTTGTTCCAGATATCTTGCAATGCTCTCCAGGCATCCCGCATCGGCACAACGAGGAGCAGCAATGCAAGCACCTGTCCAAATCCCCATTCATTATCGTCGCCGGTTTGATCGCCTTTGTTGTGTTGGAGCGTTTTTTCGATGTCGACGACAAAAAAGGCATTAAAGAGAACGAGGAAAGCCAAGCCGGCGATGAGAAAGTGGGTGTGAGCAGGGGGCAGGGGATCATTGCCGGTTTGGGACCCAGACGAGCCAGGGCTAGCGGGTGGAGCAAGTCTGCGGAGACGATTGTATCCGATGTGAAGTGAAAGGAAAAAGAGGAAAGGGAGGATAAGATTGACGCCAGGAACGAGGACAAGGGAGTACATCGTCAAGGAGACAATGCGGAGCGGTCTCGATGAAAAAGGTACACTGTGTCCAATGATGGTCAGTGTGGGATCGCAGCCTGAGGGTAGGCTGGAGCCGAACAGAGTCGGGTCAGACCAAAGCCATAGTCCGATGGTGGCCATGACCGAAAGGTGAAGAGAACCAAGGGTCAGAACGGACTCTTTCGATGCAAAGTGCCAAATGCGGACCCCGAAATGCCACACGTGGTCCCAAAGGGGGCGGAGGCGGGCCCACAGGGTTCGCGGCAGCTTCGAGGTAGCATCACCGGTTTCGCCTGGCTGCGGCGCCGCATCTGTTCCAACCGGCGCTGGGGGGAGGAGCTCCACCAGAGGTTCACGAAGGATTTCATACCACTCTCCCCAGGCAGCAGCAACGGGTTTGGTGCTCTTGGTGCGTTTGTGGACGAACAGGATGAACCAGATCCACGTGCTGGTGTTGTTGATCCAGCTTAGATCAAGCACGATGGCGGCGTGGTAATTAGTGATCGTTGGGTTGTTTCCCCCACTTTTGGCTTCAACGATGGTCGATATGAGGATGGCGAAGGCGATGGCGAGCATGCCGATGGACTGATCCTTGATCCCGTCCAGCTCGTCGGTGGAGATTTTGCCGTCCCATAGATGAACGACGACGGGGAAAAAGCACAAGAAATTCTGGGCATAGATGGCGATGCGGACGCCGATGCCAGAGATGTCTGGGTTGGGGGGGATGCACTCGGCCATGGTGGTTTGCGAAGAGAGCAGTATTGGAGCTACGCAGGTGCCATCTGTCTGTCAGTGGCGCCACTCTCGCTTCGACCATTCGCAACCTGCTAACTCCGATCAAATCTTCGGGTAACCCCGAAACACGTTCCTCTTCCAGTCACAGGGAAGAATGACGGTCTTCGTCTTCTCTTCTTCCACCGCCGCTCCCATGCCATGTTATCCTAGTACCTAGTTGGTACCTCACCCACGTCGATTAGCGCAGACGGAACGGGTTACGTCATCTTTGGAATGGCTGGGCATGGCTGGGTTGCGGTCCACGGCCAACAAGAAGTCTAGTTGGCTGACAGCCATCTGGCAAGATAAATGACGTGCCAGGTGAGCGCTGGCGGCATCATACACGGTGGCTTCTTCGTAAGTCCTAGGCACAGACGAGCCGAGTCTGGTGCTGGGGAAACACTGAGCAATATACCGGAATCTGGTGTGGCAAAGGGAGTAGTGAATGTGCTAGGGGCGACGGATCTGCAGGGCAAAACTCTTGCCATGTAGATGCATGCACTGCACCGGAAAGTTACGCTAGCATGCATCAGAAATCGATACTTGAAATGGCATTGGTACCGCGCGGAGAAGGCTCTTTACTTCGCGTCCCAAAGCCCACGCTTTGACCGCGCGGGAGTAATACGAACATAAACGACGCTAAGGAATCGCATGCTAGGGATATAAAAATTGGTCCACAGGTAAAGTCTCGCCATCGAGCCCAGCTGAAGCCCAAACTAAGGGTGGTTGGTTGTCAATGTTGACACTGCCGACTTGAACCAGAGCAGAGTCGTTTAAGGGATCGCAGGCTGTCATTAGATCTCATCAATCAACCTTATCTCCGACGCCGTCGCACGGTCGTGGGAGTCCCACCACGCCTTCTGACTCACGGCGGGTCTCGTTCAATCGCTCAAGCAGGCTAATACGCATTCGAACTGCCCCACTTCCAAGTGGGCACGCATTCAACTTCTCGTTTCTTCATCGACTCCCACCCTCGTATATTAAGCAGATGCCTCGTATCAAATTGCACCTGTTTGCAACCTTCCATTTTCCCCGCTCTGCTGGCGCTTCCCGCGTGTACATATTTTACTGCTTCCGATTTTGCATCTTTCTTCTCTCGGCCACCCGTCCGTTCCAGTGTCTCGGGCCCCTTGAAACCTTGAGGCATTTGTTTTTCTTACCCGCTCCAAGACACGCCCACGTTTAGCAGTCTAATTTCCTTCTGCTCTTTGGTCCACCCGACGGCTCGGTTATGGTGTTTGTTGCTCCCAAAAAGAATTAC
>JAHHPV010016204.1:0-10550 GCA_023547045.1 Mycena sp. WM
TCTCCCTCGCAAACTTGAGCCGGACGAGGGCAAGGACAATGGGGATATTGATGAAGATTTTTTGAGTTCATTTGCTATTTATTATACATATATAATGATGTATTGCTAAGCCCCGGGCCTGGGCCCAAGCCCGACCCGACCCGGCCTCAAGCCCGATAGTTGGGTCGGGCCTGAGGTTCTCCCCGGCCCAAGCCCGCCCAAGCCCGGCCCAAGCCCCGGGCTTTCAGGCCCGGCCCGACCCGGAAAACACTACC
The DNA here is from genome assembly GCA_023547045.1 of Mycena sp. WM. Lineage (NCBI taxonomy): Eukaryota > Fungi > Basidiomycota > Agaricomycetes > Agaricales > Mycenaceae > Mycena > Mycena sp. WM. The sequence goes on from JAHHPV010016204.1 coordinate 255, forward strand.
CCCCACGCTAGATCCTCCAGACGCTTCAGAATAAGCTAAAAAAACATCGGATTCACGCAATATATCAAGCCCTAAGCGACGAGCGTCCAGGGGGGTCCCCCGTGCCTATTGATTCACACTGAGATTAAGCCTAGTAAACACTCGAAAACTTGCAATAAATTAGGTATTAAATTACTCAGATACGCCATCAGGCAAATGGAGGGGGTCTACGGGGAACACTGTTCCCCCAGCCTTTGAATATGGCGTCAAAAGCCTTGTTGATCGACGCGTCGCGTGAACACGTGCTGAAAAAAGATGACATAATGACATAGTGGGGGCAGCTAAGGGAATTTTGCAACTGCACAGCTAGGCCTTCCACCCGTTGCCGTGGCGGCAATGGCCGTCGATTCGACGGCCGTTTTTCTGGTTCCCAAAACTCTGACGGGACGGGACGGGCGACGGTACGGCCGCCACGGCCGTAGCAACGGCAACGGGTTGATTGTAATTTTTGCTTGCCATTAACGCTGAATTCTTCTCCTAAAATGACTTGAATATCATGAATCCAATGTTCCCTTTGTAAGCCCGGCCCCTCATGGCTCGCCCATAAGAGAAACCGCCCAAACTGGTTGGTTCAAGCCTCGGCAATCAGCCTCGGTCTTTGCCGAATATCAGCAACATGAATTCAGTATCTGTTTCTTGCCAAGAGGGATGTGGACCAGACAGAAATTGTATCCAAAATATGTGTCTACTGAGCGGGACCCATCCCTGCCAGATTAATGACCCAAAATTGTGGTTGGAGTGCCCATTGAGATCACCTGTTGAAACGGCTGTCGCGGCCGTTGATCAACGGGCCGTTAAGTGAAGGAAAAAAGTCCCGACGGGACGGGCACGGGCGGAAGCCCTATGCACAGCTCTTCCAGTTGTTACCATAAGCAACACAAACAAAGAACCGCAACTTGCCGTCATCCATGGAATCGTCATTCCGTGAACATTTCGATACCAGCTACGTTCCATCGGACCCCGAAATTGCCCAGATCCGCGCTCACCTCGCACCCCATGCGACGGAACTGGAGCGTCTGGAGTCGCTCATCTGCGACCTCACCACGCAGCGGGATCGACTCAAGGACTACATTGAACCCTACAGGGCTCTTATAGCCTATCCTCGAAGGCTACCACAAGAGCTTGTTGAGGAAATATTCCTGGATTGCCTTCCACCGCAGTGCACCATGAACCCTACAGCACCGCCGTTGCTTCTGGGGCGCATTTGTAGCGCATGGCGGACTAGTGCGTTGACGACACCGAGGCTATGGAGTTCTCTCCATGTTAATCAAGGGTTTCGTGGTTGATGAGGACAGGGACGTTGCCGTTATCGATTGGCTGGAGCGCTCAGGATCTCTCCCACTTGGACTTTCTGTTGTGCGGTCCCGGGACAAACAGGCTACACTGTACTTCCTCCTCCCATTTCCCCCCTGCTGGCATGCTCTTCGTTTGTCAACTTCACCTGGCTGAACCTGCAGGAATTAACAGGCCTCCAAGCGCCGCTGTTAACGGATGTGATGTACCACCGAGTCCCTTCACGTGGACCCACCTGAGTTTCCTCACGCTTCTCTCCGCAACCCCCAAAGGAGCCTTATCGCATAGAGCTGTCTATCGATTATTGCAGGGGTGTACGGGTCTCCATTTCGGAAGCCAGCCCACGCCAGATCATCACCTACCCTCCGAGATGATGTCGGTGCCATCCCTCACATCATTGATTGTGCTCCCCATTACTCCGGCAACCTTCGGGAATTTGACCCAACTTATCGAGCACCTCGAAGTGCCACGCCTGACTCAATTCCATGCTACAGGCAGATTCAACCATTCAAGCATCTCCGCGTCCCCAGTGCGTACCCGCTTCCTGCGCTGTCTCTCTGAACGCTCGCCTGTCATATCTGTATCTGAGCTCCATTTGGATATTGTGGATTTCAGAACCAGTTCCCTCATCTCCAACTTGCAGTTTTTCCCGTGCCTCGCGAAACCCGACCTGGTAGTTGTAGTTCTCGATGGCAGCGGGCGGCAGCCGAATGCGGTAGAATTTCTCCGGCTCCTTACGCCATCCGCACTGGCACCCAATCATCTGTCAGCATCGGAGGAGTTGATCACAGAGAGCACATGGTTCGAATAGGGCATCTTAGAAAACTTCCTTCAGGGGCAGATATATTGTGGAACAAGATTGCGATGATTCTGACTATATTTCCGCCGTACCGCCCCGAAAATCACCCAGATCTCAGCCCATTACTCGTCCATGGACTTGATGCTGCTGTAAAGTACGCCCCCTTCGGCAGGCTTGCACGTTCTCACTTGGAGCGTGTTGAACGGTGACGCCTTGGCGGCGGAGGTTAGTCTAATTCTGTAATTTCTTTTGAAGGACGCACGCCAAACTATGATGTATAGGATGCAGGATGTAATCGGCGTTCAACAGTTCTGGTTTGTTCCTCAGCGATGTTCTCCTCTCCGTTTCATGTGCTTTAAATATTCGTCAAATATTCCTCAGGATTTGAACGGTCAACATGAACTCGGAATCCCGCCCCCGCCTATCTTTTATCAGCATTTCAAGGATCAGGAACGACCTCGAGCTCGGCTACGACCTCCGGCTGCACAGCACGTCGTCGCACAGATCCTCATTTGCCCTCGGCCCGGTCTGAAACATCTCACGGTGAAGAGTTATATCTCTTGCGTCGCTACTCATCGTCAGAGAGGTAGCACAAGTTAGGAAGTTACGGCTCGATTAAGTTGAGTTGAGTTGATTTGGTTGCCTAGTTTTCAATTTTTCTACTCCTGACGACGACGAAAATCGACGGGAAGTGAGATTTCGAGGAGCGCAGAGTCTACGCGACGCATATGAGGCGGTTGGTGGCTGAACGCGAACCAGATACGCCGCCGGGTTATGATGACGATTAGGTGCCACAATACTTGTATTTCTTTTGTGGTGTTGCGAAGCTAGCGTTTCTTGGGAAAGCGAATCCCTGAGCGTGATAGCTATCGTCGTCCAACTCTCAGCAAAGTTTTTTTTGCACTCTTCTTTTGTACGTCAGAACTTAAGGTCGGACCAGGTGGGCCGCTTTTTGCTTTTTTCCGGCTGTTGTTGTTCCAGCGCTCATGCCGCGTTCAGGGTTAGTTGGATCTAGTCCTCTCCTTCCCCTTACTATTTCTGCTCCTGGAAGATGGTGAAAGAGATGTGTTCCTCTGCCGAGGCACCGCCTTCGTGCATCTCCAGGCCGTGGGTAAATTATTGTGGGATCTGTTTCACTCTATGACATGATCTTTGTGCATTCTTATTCCAAACAAGGGACCGGTCGGCCGCTTCGCGGCCTCCCATTCCCTTATTTGAATTAATATAATTTTATAAAAAGGGGGCAGTCACAGTGGGTTGACACCATTAAAAGAATTCTGATGCATTGGGGTAAGTTGAACTAAGTTAAGTTGGCGATTCTTTGGCGTTGAAAGTGGAGGAGCAGATTATGAGTTCGCCGCGGCAGCCTTTGTTCGGTGCGCAGTGGGAGCCAACTGTCAATGTTAGCGCCTACGCAGTGCCTGTCAAAATTTGTTGGAGGGGTGACATAGTGCCGGCCATGCCGAATGTTGATTGCCCTGTGGGCGGCAGACTTGAGAACCACAATAATCACCGATGGGGGCTGCCAGCAGTACAGCATTAGCTGGGATCAAGCGGAGCTTAAAAAGCTTCAGACGGACAGACGGGCTTAATTTTATAAAGAGGGGGATATCCAAACCCGTACTCTCATATATCATCTTGAAATAGCTGACCAGATGTTATCTCACGACCGGTTCGCCAGTCCGCCTTCGTATTGATTGCTCCCTTCAGCCGGGCCAAGTTGCCGGGGAACATCGTATGCCATCTCCTCTCCCTCTTTATAAAATCATCCATGTCTGTCTGTCTGAAGCCTTTCAGACTCCAATTTTGGCTCATCAGGCCAACTCTTTGGAAGATCAACATTAAACTTGGGCGACGGCGCCGATGCGAGCGTCAATCCGTCCAATTATCTAGAGCCTTTCCAACACCGACGCTTCATTTTCCTTAGCCGCCCACTGATTCTAGAAGGTCGGTGCGATCCGAGGCGCTGGCTTTACACGCCGAACTTTTTAAACCCAGAACGCGGGCTGCTGTTACCTCCAATCACCGTCTATCATTCCTCTGTTCAGTACGCCGACAAACCTGCGTAGATTAACCAATAACCAAGTAACTAAATATGTACCGGGCGTAAATATCAATTCAGTTCCACTCAATCGAAATCTGCCACACAGAAATCCTGACCATTTGACAGATGGGGATTAACTTCACAAAAGAGGGTCGGCCGACCAGCCCCTTGTAGAACATAAGATGATCATTGTTATCTTCTGATTTTATCCCGACCACACTCCGGCCTTGGGGCTTTAAGACTCTTGCTGACCCTTGATCTTAACCTCATTTTCAGCTGATTTAGAATGACGGTGGGCCTTCCATGAAGCTCTTTCTCGCCGGAAAGGGGACCAATCTTCGCGAATTATGCAGCTTCATCTGTGAGAGATCTATTCATGTATCTTTTGTTGCTTGTTCATCGGAGTACTAGTGTTACATCAAAGCAAGGGGGAGATGAACATGAGCGTTTCCTAGCCAAGTATGTTGATTTCCTGATATCACACCGGCGACTGAGTTAGATACACATGTGAGATTCCCACTGGGTTTCATATAATGTGCGTATCTGACCTTCGATACAACCTCTCCAAATGCCCCGCCAGCTCACTGACGCAGAAGTTCGCCTCAATAACATTGCAGCCTACCTAACTCCGGCCCTAACATTGCTCGATGAGCTCAATGATGCGCTTGGACCTCCATTTGTTCATTCTATTTCCGGGACCACTCTGTCCTTGATCCCTCTCTTGCAGGTCAGAGTTCTAGAAGCCAATTATCCTGTCTTCTCACAGCTTTTAGAATGTGAAGCGGAACAAGGATGAATGTCTTCAGCTCATGGAAAAGATCCATGTAGTACTCTACGCAATTGTGAATCTTCATGTAAAGTCCGACATTCCGGGATCTCTTCCTCCTGATGTCCTCGATTACCTGGGAAATTTCGTGGAGTAAATCTCGTTCAGGTGGAAACAAAACTGATTACTGACAAACGTCATACGCAGAACTCTTGGCAAGATATACATCTACGTTGAAGCACAACAGGAGGGCAACAAGATTAAGCAACTCTTCCGCCAGAGTGAGATGAGCACATTGCTCAAAGATTGTCGTGTTGGCTTAGATCATGCATTCGAGGTCTTCAAGGTATATACTTGAGGCTGTGTTACCATATGCTCTAGGCCATTGATCAACGTTAGATCAATACTCGGACAATTTTTGACAGCGTCAACGACATGAAGAAACATGGGGAGAACATGCACAAGGAACTTCTTGAATTAATTTCAGCATTGTCGGCTGGGACAGATTCAGACAGATCATCTTCGGTGTGTTTGACTTGTTCATAGTCCCACACTTATGATTTATTTTCGACTAGGTTTATCAGGGAACCAATGACTCAAAGAATAGGTGAGAGAAATATATATGACTTGGCCCCCCACCCACGATTTTTTAAGCTCCTGTTCATTCACCATGCTGCCCCCCAAACCCAAGATCTTTTATGGCCGTGAATCCGAAATGCGGAACATCTTGAAACTTCTTGACCAGGAGTCACCTAGAATAGCCATTCTCGGAGGCGGTGGAATGGGCAAGACAAGCCTCGCAAAGGCTGTCCTACACCACTCAAAAACAATAACAAAATTGGAACATCGATATTTTGTCAGTGCAGAATCTGCAACCACCGCTATTGAACTGGCTGGACTGATTGGGCTGCACCTCGGGCTGGAGCCTGGCAAAGACCTCACGAAACCCATCATTCAGTATTTCTCCAGAAAGGGAGCATCTCTTTTGATTCTCGACAATCTGGAAACTCCATGGGAGCCAATCCATTCTCGTGGAGGCATTGAAGAACTTCTTTCCCTGCTCACAGAAGTCTCACAGCTTACATTAATTGTATGCTGATATTTCCCATGTGCCATTCCCCATCTGACATTTGTTCAGATCACAATGCGAGGCGCTGAAAGACCAGGCAAAGTGCACTGGACCCATCCATTTCTGTCACCGCTCGAGCCCTTCTCAGAAGACGCTGCTCGAGAAACATTTTCAGATATCACAGATAACTCTGTTGAGACAAAGGACATGTATGAACTTCTCCAGCTTACAGACAACATGCCTCTTGCAGTGGATCTCATTGCTCACCTAGTTGATTACGAGGGTGCTTCCATGGTCTTAGCTCGGTGGGCAGCAGAGAAGACTTCTCTTCTGTCTGCAGGACATGACAGAAAATCCAATTTGGATGCATCAATCACAATCTCTCTTTCAAGTCCGCGGCTCACCACAGGTGCCAAGGATCTGCTGAGTCTCCTCTCAATTCTTCCAGATGGACTTTCAGACCTTGAACTTATTCAAAGCAATCTTCCAATCGAAAATGTTCGTGCATGCAAAGCCGCATTGCTAGCAACGTCATTGGCATATCAGGATGAGAAAAAGCAACTCCGGTCACTGATGCCCATTAGACAACACATTCAACAATTCTTTTTCCCAGGAGAATCTCTCATACAGCCAGTTTTCAAGCATCTACACTCCCTTTTGCAGTTATACAAGAAATATAATGACCAGCAGTTGACACCCCTTGTCAATCGGATAGCATCCAATCTAGGAAATCTGCATGAAATGTTGTCACCAAAATTACATGCTGGCCATCCCGGGCTAGTAGAAGCTATTTATTGCACATTAAAACTGAACTCCTTCTACCGCACAACAAAGTCAAGTAGATCCGGTTTGATGGCCTGTATTCCAGCTGTTTTTCCTGAGCCTCGTGATCACCGACTGGAGATAAGTTTCTTCATTGAATACTTAACCTCGGTGTTATTGGGCCCGATCCTCGCCCCAGAAATGGTCATTTCTCAAGCTATATCTCACTTTGAACACTTCAAAGATCCAGCACTTGAGGGTGAGCAATTTCCACAACCTTTAAACTATGCACACACCATCTCATGCATACTCCTAGCTAAATTTTATCGGGCAGCCGGATGGCATTCATTCAACAAGGGAAATATGTCAAGAGCTGTTGAATTCATGGAAAAAGCACTTGCATCAGCAAGTGTATGTGGGGATAAAAATGAGCACTGTTCTGCATTGCTTACTCTTGCTCGGTATAAAGTGGTCATTGGAGACTATTCTACAGCTTGGACCTGCAGCAGAGAGGCTCATCGGCTTACAAAATTGTCCGGGAATTTGTATCTAGAAGGAGGAGCATTATGGATAAAATCCCAGTGCTCAAGGTGCCTTGGTGACTATCTCAATAGCACTCTCCAGCTCCAGACTGCAAGAAACATAATCAGCATTTGTGGCATGTCTGGGGGGCAGCTTGATCACATAATCACTGTGGAGCAGGGCGAGCTCCATCTTCTGAAATCTGAATACAGTGAAGCACAGAGCATATATACTAGGGTGCTTCAACACACCTCATCTGACTCCGATGCCAATGTCTATGCATATACACTGCTTAATATTGCAGGGATTGATATAGCTACCGGCAAACCTGAGGCTGATGTGATTCAAAACTTCGAGAAGGCAAAATCAATATTTCTTGGCAATGGAAACCAAATGGGAGTGATTAACTCAGAGACCCTGTTGGCCGATCTGGCATTGAGGGAGAAGAATTCCTCTTTCGCTGTCACTCTCTTTTGGACATGTCTTCATCGGAGCTGGGGGCGGAATAATGAGGCTGTCTCCTTTACTTTGGAGCGGCTTGCAGATATCAGCCGCTGGGATGCCATTGAAATCAAGTCATTATCCACATGGCCAACAGTATATTTGACATATGCTTGCAAATCAAAAGAGAAACTGGCACTACACAAAGCACTTCTGTTTCTAGGAGACCTGTGCATTTCCAACAACGATGAAGCAACAGCACACAGTCTGTGGACTGTGGCTCTAGAAGGATTTACCTACATGGATGTCCATCGCAGCAGAGCGCAATGCATGTTACGTCTTGGAGACCTTGCAAATAAAGGAGGAGATCTCTCAAATGCAATCAAATTATGGAAGGCTGCCCGACCCCTCTTTGAGCGGTCGTTGCAGGCCAAAGATGTTGCACAAATTGATACCAGGCTTTCTAACATTGGTGAGAAATACCAGAAGACTCTGGACCTCCTCACGACTTTGCATGCACCTGCCAAGGACCCAGAAAATATCGTGATAGTTGGGATGGAACAGTTGGAACAAAGAGTTGATGAGGCTGGAGGAGCTGATAGGGTTCCTGTTGGAATCTGAATTTCGTGGTTTCATATTTATTTGCATTTGCCATCCATGTTGAAGTTGTCGCTATTTATTTATGACCGTATGTTGCAGTTTCATTCCGGGATGAGTTGGCACTAATATCATTTGACGGACCATGTGCTTTGAAGCGGTCATGAAGAGCTTTGTGCCTACCATGAGATTATTTCTGCCTGCAGAAGTTCTTAGAGTCATGGTGAGGAAAGTCATGGTTTGACCCAGACGGTACATGCCGGAAACGTTCCGAATCTGATAATCCTTAGAGAATTCCCGCAAGTCGGATCCCCTTTACACAGCCAAAGAGTTACCCTTAGTGTAACCCGCTACATTTTAACGCCGTGTGATTGCGGCAAACAACCAAAGGTTGGCAAAGAATCGAAGCTTTCTTTTATCAAGCAAGTACTAGCCACACCTCATGTAAACTTCATGGGCGACCGCTCATCTGAAAAATTGATTGAATAAAACAGCGGCACATACGTGTTGTGGCACAGGTTGTTTGGTTTTGCCATGCAGCCTAGACTGCGACGATTCCGACTATATGGCCCCGGCATCAGGCCTGAGATCGCCCGAGATCCCAGCCCATTCCTCGCCCATGGACTTATTGCTAAAGTAAAGCACACTCTCTTACGTTCTCACTCGGAGCGTGCTGAGCGACGATTCTTCAGCAAACGGTGAGTAGATTTTCATATCATTCTCGTGGCCATTTCAGCCGATATAATAGCCGTCGCAAAGCCCAGGCTGCAATCTATATATATACATGTATTTCCCGGTGTTACATTCACTGTACTCCGCGACATGGCACTCTTTTCGACACCACACTTTCACCGTTTGTTTTCTCTTGTTGCTTTAATCAACATTTTAAAGAATTCAGGAACAACACCGAGCTTGGCGGCGCAGCCGCCCGACATCCCGTGTCTTAATCTTCGTCGGACAGTTTCCCATTTACCTAGCATCAATCTCAAGTCAATCATCTCGCAGTGAAGAGCGATATCCCACCTTGGGTCGCTACTCCTTGTCGGAGATGTAGGTCAAGTGGAAGCCGCAGCTCAAGTAAGTTGATTTGATTTCAGTTACTTGCCTAGCTGTCTCCGACTCTTGGTGAGGACGACGAAAGTCAACGGGACATCAGCAATCCCTGATTTTTCCCATAGTGCCCCATAGTAGCCCCTATCGTGGCCATAGTGCCCATAGTACTGTAGTACTCCATAGTCCTCTGTAGTGCCTGGGGGGACTACATAGTGCTATGTAGTGCCTGGGGGACTCTGTAACACTCAATAGTATTTGGTGGGGATTAGAGAGTTTGCGGTAGCCACCAGGAGCCACCTGGTGGCTGATCAGGCATGCGGTACTGGTGGCTGTGGCTGATCTGGTGGCTGGATGTATGACGTCGAACCACTCCACCTTTACTTCTGTACCAGATCAACCAACATCTCTCTATGCTATGGCAGTTTCAACATGCACAAAATAGCAATACAAGATGGTTTTGTTCCTGTAGAGCCAGCTGGCAGTCAGCAACCCGATAGTGACAATGATTCAGACTCTAACTACAATGATAATGATGCTGAGGGCAACGGCGCTGAGAAGGATAGCAATGTCATACATCCACCCACCAGATTAGCCACAGCCACCGGGTGGCTCCCGGTGGCTACTGCAAACTCTCTATTATGTAGTACAAAAGAGATTGAAAACTAAATGGACAAAAAGAATCTGAGAGGATAAATATAATTTATTAGATGCTATCTCAATACACAGATGAGTGAAAAGTTCTACATAAAACAGGCTCGTCATGCTAGGCCCTGATTTGTTGTCATTGGCAATGTAAGAAAGGGTGCAGCCGACGGAGAGGGAGATGGTGCACCTGACAGAGCAGGAGCGGGAGCAGGAGAGGATGGGGATGACAGAGCAGGAGAGGGAGAGGGAGAGAATGTGGGTGAACA
>JAHHPV010016603.1:0-10216 GCA_023547045.1 Mycena sp. WM
AAGTCACAATAAATGTAACTGTAGACTTGTGCTTATGAGGACACTCAGCTGCAATAAAACTGTGATAAAGTCGCAATAAATGTGACTGTAGACTTGGACTTGTTGAGGACGGTAGCTGCAATAAAGTCACAATAAATGTAACTGTAGACTTGTGCTTATGAGGACACTCAGCTGCAATAAAACTGTGATAAAGTCGCAATAAATGTGACTGTAGACTTGGACTTGTTGAGGACGGTAGCTGCAATAAAGTCACAGTAAATGTAATGGTAGAATCATGACTGTAGAAACGGTAGCTGCAATAAAGTCACAATAAATGTGACATACTTGTGCGTGTGAGGACAGTCACTGCAATAAGTTCACGTGACTATGAACTCCAGACTTCTCGGGGATGGTAGCTGCAATAAAGTTGCAATAAAAATGTGTCTGTCAGATTTGCAGAACTCTCCAGCTCCAATAAAGTCACAATAAAGTACTTGACCAAAAAATCCCACTAAGTCCTGCCTCCAAAAAAGGAAATTCTAGCTTGATATTAAAAGTAGGGTACGATACTAGATCCGAACACCTGGAGGACCACCTTTCTTTCCCTTGATGATGGGCCGAGGCTTGGGCCTCTCTTGCTCCTCCTTCGACTTCGCTCTTCCCTTCGCCATCTGCTGCTCCAATTTTCGCAACGCATCATTCTTCTTTGTCTTCTTCTTCGGCCGCTCCTCCTCTGCCTCCTCCTCCTCCTCCTCCTGGGACGACCTTCGTCTCTTCGGCCTCGAAACCCCCTTGTCAGTACTGACGCGCTGTTTCTTCTGAGGCGGTTCTTCTGTATGATCCACACTACCTCGCTTGCGACTGGCGTTGGATTTCCTTGGGACAGCAGGCTTCTTGGCGATAGGTGCCTTCTTCGCAGCAGCGGAGGGCTTCTTGGGAGGCGTCGGCTGCTCCTCTTCCTTGTCGCTGTTGTCATCGTCGTTCTTGTCATCATCGTTCTCCTGCTCCGAGCCAGAGTCCCGACCACGGCGGACACTTCACCTTGGGTTACGGACCTGGTGCGTCCCCCCCTTATCGCTCCTGCCATTCCGAACTTTCTCAACACGCTTTCCCTCGTGCACCATCTCCTCAAACTGCGTGACAATCTTTTCCTCCTGCTTCTTGGACAATTTCACCCATTTCATCCTACCGTCCTTCAAATGACCGTACAGGATCCGTAGAGGGCCCAACGAAGACTGCTTTCCCATTCGCTTGAACTCCACGCCCTCAGGCCAAACAAGCAGGCCGACGCCGCGTCCAAGCACCAAGCTTTTGATATAATTATCGAAGTTCATGACGATGTTGGGCTTCCCAGTGATCATCTCTGAATCCCAGTTTAGTCATGTAATACGCTTCATTCATAAGGACATCTACACTCACAAAGCCCAGTACGGATCATGTCCCCACACGCTTTCTGCAACCCGGCCAAGGTGGTCACAACCTCTCCTTCTACACACTAGTCAGCTCTCTTCTTGTGATGAAAAACTCTCGTTACCTTTATTCTTAGTCACCGCCCACATCTCAAACAGTGCAACAACGTCCTCAGGACTTTTCTGGAAGATGTCACGGAAGAACTTGAGGGCACCTCTGGACTCAATGGAAGTAGGAATCCCTTGGTCATGGAGATCCCCCCGCGCGAACATCGCGAAACCGACCATGTTTGCTCTTTCTGCCAGATCAGTTATCTGTATGCTTGGATTAGAGTGCATCGGTCGGGGCAGAAAATCATACCTCTCTTGCCAAGTTCTCCATCGTCCATCTGGCATCGAGCGCAGCTGCCTTGGTCGATGCTTGAACACCCATGGACCTCAGCAGCTTCTTCTTCTCAAGCTCGCCACGCTTGTCCTCGATCTCCTGGTTGGTGAATTTCTCCCCCAGCGACGGGTCTTCTTTCAGCATTTGACGTACGTCCTTTGCCAGATATTTCCTACCCCGAGCAAGACCTGAATGCATGCAGACTCAGTATTGTGTCTAGCAATCGTAAAAACTTACCTTCGTTTAGGTCCTCCATCACTAACGCCACAGTTGCATTATAGGAGCTCGTCTTCCTCTTCTGTTTGAAGGCCGAGCTTGAGTTCAGCCTCCGCTTTACCTCCTTGATTTTCATTCCATGGGTCTCTGCGAGCCCCTCTGCAAGCTTCTCTCGATCCTCTTGCGCCTTCAAGAGGTCAAGCGCAAGAGCTCTTCCCCTCTGAGCCTTACTCTCGCGCCGCTTGCGCTCCGTTGCCCTGGTGTTAGGGCCCCGAACGCGTTTTGGTTTAGGGCGAGCACGGATCAGAGGTGCAAGGGGGTTACGACTTCGGTGAGTGCTCGCCAGGCCCGCAAGCGCGTCTTCATCAACCCAGTTCTCATCACCGTCATCTGGCTCAATGGCAGAAACAGCATGACCCCTGTCACTTGAAGCACCAGCAGGGCCACCGCCACCTGCAACAGCAGCACCACCGCCGCCTGACGCAGTACCGCCACTGCCTGAAGCAGCAGCAGCAGCAGCACCGCTGTCTGGAGCAGTCCCTGCACTATTTTCACCAGGCTTATCGACGACATTTTCATCCTGTTTAAATGTTTCTCATCATCACACTGTGCAGGAACAATTTGCCGAAAAAACTTACCCTACCCAAATGTTCTTCACCAGGTCCATTTGACGACAACGACATTATACTGAGGTATTTTGGTCCTTCTTTTTACGCCCAGGTTTTGTCAGTTGACGCGTCAAAAACGCGTCTCAGAATGCTGACCTCGTCCGCAAGGGCCACTTGAGCACCGACAATTCTAGCTGAGCCCCAAGAAGTCGATGGCAGCAGGAGAAGAAGCCAGTAGCACCAGATTACACAACAGCGAAAAGACCGGCAAAGTGTGTCGAGCAGAGCAGGAATAAGAAGAGCGCAAGCAACAAACAAAATTTGCTTAGGTCGGTGGACAATAAACAAAGCCAAAGCGGCAGCGGTATCGATCATTCGACGAAAGACAAGAAACTGCGTAAGAAAACCAGAAACAAAAACCAATCAATACGTTTATAAAATCTTGTGAGCCACGCGCCAAGCAACGATAGTAAAAATCTGTTTGCAGAACTGTGTGTATGTCGACTTTTTTTTTCATACTCCCCGCTGCCTACATGTCGCCCGCTCCTGAAAGCATCCTTGCGGCCTCATCCGGGTCCATGGGCACCACAAACTCATCTGCCTCCATGGCATCAATCGCGACCCGACTAAAAAAGAAAGGATGCTAAGTACTTCGCCGTTCGCTCTACAAAACGACCACTCACTAGCTTTTGTAGGTAACTCGAGTGCTCTGGTTCACATAAACGACAGGTCGAGAAGAGGAGGCTATGGCGAGCGGTGCACTCGCTGATTCAATATGCGCAGCCTGCGGCATGCCCACCGTCTGACATTCGACAGCCTGAGCAGAGACCGCAGTAGGTGAGGAAGCCGTCGATAGGCTGAGGGAAGAAACCGAGCTCACAGAGCGTGAGATCGTGCTTGTGTCCGGGGACGTTGGTGCAGAGTCAGAGTCGATGATGACCACCGCCAACGCCGTTTCCGGGTTCATATTTCTTTTGCGATTGGACGGGGTGGCAGGAGGACTGGACGATAAGGGTCTGATGGGCCATTTTGAATTCTGGTAAGTCACGAGCGGTGTGTTGGAAGTGGGGCGTTGCGACGGCAAAGTGAGGATGTGGGCAGGAGGTGCCGACACGGAGCTCGCTGACTTGCTGCCTGCCGCTGGGACCTCTCCATTGCCCACCGTGGGCTCTTCTTCATCGCTATCGAAGAGAGGCACCGGACGTTCCACGTGCGAGCTATATGCATGCACCGCCTGCCCAAACCCGCACTGATTGCATCCCCCCCCCTCGGACTTGGCAATGGGTGTGCGGGTGGACTTGCGCTGAACGTGGGGCTCACCCACGTTGTCCTCGATGCTGAAAATAGGTGTGCGGGTGCTGGCAGTGGGCATACCGGTGGCAGAGATGGGCATGCGGCTGCGCGGTCCAGCCTTGATAGCAAGAGTTGGCAGCTCGGACTCAATGTCGGGCCCCCTCGGTGCACCGACCTTGACGCCGGCGGTAGGTACCTGGGCCATGACAGCGGCGGTGAGGTGTGCCTTGGCCTTGGCCTTGACGGTGGTGATGGCGGTGGGGTGCGCTTCGACTACGACAGCAGCGAAGGGTGCCTCAACTTTGACTGCAGCAGGGGGCGTCAAAGCCTTGACGGTAGCAGCGTGGGTACGGGTACTGGACTTGACAGCGGCGAGAGGCGTCACGGCCTTGAGGGTAGTGGCACAGGTACGAGCATTGGACTTGACGGCGGCGAGGGGCGTCACACCCTTGACGGTAGTGGCACAGGTATCGGCATTGGGATTGATGATAGGACCGGTGGGCTTGATGGCAGGCACGTTTGTGCGGCCGCCAGACCTGACGGCAAGCGAGGGCGGGGGCGGGGGCGGGGGCAGGGGCAACTCAGGTGTGCGAGGGTGTAAGTCAGTGTCATGATCCTATCCTCATGTTAGGACGTGCAAACCAAAAGAAGAAAAAAAGAGAGAAAAAAAGAGAACTTACCATGTCCTCCTCGGAATCGGGGAAATTTTCCTCCCGATCGGGTGCCTGGTACTTTGGCTGGTGCGCTGCGCGTGGGGCAGCTTTCTCACGATTCCGCCTGCGAGCTGTTTGATGGACATGGCGTTGAGAAGGGCCAGATGAAGGTGGTGCAGGACGCCGCGTCTGTAAGTCCTCCTGTTGGTGCAACTACTGAGCCAGGAGAACAAAGAAACGCACCTGGAACTGGTCAGCGACCTCGACCGTTCCGTTCCTCAGCGCCTCGAGCTCCAAGTCGAACTTGGCATCAGCAGCATGGTGATATCCTCGGCGCCGCTGGTGGTCCTCCTCAACTTCCAGTAGGCTTCGAGCGAGTTCTTGATCTGCAAGCGCGACCCGCTCGGCACGTTCGTGCGCTCGAATATTGCGCTCTCGGTCAACAGTGCGGAGGCGCTGAGCGAACTCAGCCTCGTCGGCACGGCGGTCTTGCTCAGAACAAATATGTTGCCAATGCGCGTTGGCGTGCTCACGCGTCATGTGGCAGCTGAGGGTTGGCAATCCCAGCGGTGCATGCTGTAGTGCATAGGTTCTGAGGTGCAGAATTAATGAAACAGCTCCGCCTTCACAGAAAAACAAAACTCACCGATTGGAAAAAAGCCCTACCCGATCTACAATCCACCAGAATTTGTTTGGATGCTTGTCATGATCCTCAATGCTGATAAATTTTCCATCTTGAATGAACGGAAGAGGATAAGCCATATTGCGGCTAGAAAGGAGAAAAGAGAAGACAAGACGCGAAGGGAGTGATGTTATGTCACACTCCGTGATGCTCGGAACCACATCGCGTTTGTGCTCAACTGACCTTCTTTCTCTCACACACAACCCAAGGAAGTTCAAGAAGGTATATAGTTCTCAGGATAGCAATCTATGATTTAAATTACTAACGCGTCTATTTGGCTTTCTTAGCCTCTTTTATTTCTGCAGCTTTGATCGATTTCCTGGCAGCAGCCTGAGCTGTGATGCCTTTGCGCGACCGACACCATTTTTTTCCTTCAGACAGGATTCCCGGCAGATGTCTATTTCCCGTTTCCTTTTTTATAGGTAGCACATGGTGCACAAATGCTATCTCCCCATGCCACTGCACATAGGTCCTAGAAAGAATCAGATTGTATTATAGATAAAAAATCAATCCTGCTACCTCATTCTTTTCCTATGAGTCTGTAAGTTGTCTACAAGGGAAGAATACGTAAACCAACGGTGCTCACATGTCTTTGTAGTCGGCATCACATTTCCTTCTCTTTTCAGCTGCTTCTCTGACCATCTGTTCAGACTGGCGAATCTCCGCTCGGCGACTAGGAGGGAATTAGGTTGGTTAAAAAAGAGTATAGAGTGTACCGCTGCATCCTGAGTCTCGCCTTCTCGCGTGTGGCCTCAAGATTTCTTGAGAATACCGGTCAAATGAATTCAAAATTGGACTAGATGGACTTACTTTTCCCGGTAGGTAGCTGCTGCCTGAGCGTTCCTTGCTTTGTGATCACTCTTCGAAGGAATCTCAAGTGACATGATCGTGGTTGAGAGGAAGAGGCAGTCAAGTCCCATTATGGAAATTGACCAGTGCTTGACACGATGTACGGAATAGCAAAACACGAGTCCAGCATTTCTTTGAAATTCTCTATTGCTCCAAATTTTTACTATAACTTCCAAAGCTGTTCATAGATGGCTCACAAAAAAACGCAAGCTGATAGGCTTTGAGTAGAAATGAACAGGAATATTTCTTTGTGCCATCAGAGGCGTGTTCGTCATCGGCCGCTTACTTTCCGATACCTTTTTGTTTCCTGTGCTGTCTACGCAACGATTCATGCTCCAAAACTTTGCGAGCAGAAATTTGGCAGTGTTATACATGTTCAGAAAATTCACCACGATTCAAGAGGAACAGGGGGCTCTCAGAGAACTTTTTGCAGCCCGCAACTGCAGCTCGGTCCGGTGCTCCGTAGCTTCCTAATTAGGAAATCGGGAGTCTTCAGTCGAGTGTACGTTCCGCAAAATCAAGTACCAACTGTCCA
Organism: Mycena sp. WM; assembly: GCA_023547045.1. Classification (NCBI taxonomy): domain Eukaryota; kingdom Fungi; phylum Basidiomycota; class Agaricomycetes; order Agaricales; family Mycenaceae; genus Mycena; species Mycena sp. WM. Next base: position 6,610 of record JAHHPV010016603.1, read on the forward strand.
TTAACACAACTGCGGTCGACTACAGCTCGTCTAGGGTGCTAAACATGTCCATGCCATCCGCCCACCGGGTCTGAGCCTCCATGTTGCGCGCTGCCCTTTCCGCCGGAGAGGCCAGAGTCTCAAAGTCACTGTCCGTCCTAAAACCATTCCTGATCCACCGGAAGAGGCCACCTGCGGTATACTGGGTAATAGAGGATCGGCTTTCATCGCTGCGTACTGGGACATTCGAGTGTTGGATTATAGCTGAAGGAACGAATACCGTGGATCCGGGTGGAAAGCGTATGACCAGCCCAAGATCCCAGAGGATCAGGTGCCCACCAAGGTCGGGGTCAAAGGACCCCAACGCAGTGATGGAGCACCATCCCCAGGACAGATTGGCAAAGTCCAGGTGCCGGCGCGTGAATGCACGTGGACCGAAATTGAAAGTACATGCAGCGAAGACACTGTTTACAAAGTTCCACTGAAAATTTGGACGCCAGGACTGAAGCGCAGCACGAGCACGCATGTAGTAGCTATACAGCTTGGGAGCCCAGAGCGAGAAAAGCACTGAGGAAGATTTATCAGTTAAGCCAATACGATAGGCATAAACTTACGGTCAGTGAAGCCAATGATGCGCTGGATGTCAGGATCCTCGAGAAGCTCATCGGTGAGGGTTGTGTTGCTCGCGTTTTGGCGAAGTTCCCCGGGCTCCTAATGAAACAGGTGAGCGATATAAGATAGAGAGCAAGGAATTCACATTACTGTTTGTCCGCCGCCATGGGATAGGCCGCGACCTAAGCCCACGTACGGATGTTCTGCATATGCCTGGCGATGATGAAGCTTGTCGGAGGAAAGACGGATCCGACCAAGTCGCTCCTGCATCCGATCCGATGCACGCTAGGTGACCTTGGCCCAATCGTCTGTATCTTTGGGCATACCACTGAGCAGAGCTATCACTCGTTGTTGGGAATCCAAAATGGCGATTGTGAGCCTGTAAGGTTATCAGTCCGAGCTGAAAAAAAGCGAGAAATACGAACATGCCAAGCCAGGCAATATAAGTGAGGCCAAGAGCTCCGGTAAGCTTGTCGACCTCAGCCTGGCTGTACTGTCGCCCACCCATTCCAGTGGTACCACCGTGAGGACCTGGCTGATCCTGAGGGATAAACTGGATGTCTTGTGCGCCACAGCTGCCGATCCAGGCAGGGATGGTGTGCGGAAGACCGTTAGCATCATACCCGACTTCAAGGTAGCTGGGCTTAGCCTCCGCAACGCGCTTGAGATGCACAGCCTTGCGTAAGGGGTTTTCTGATGCCAGTTGGACAGCCCGACGACTCCTGTCCCGACGAATGCGGGACTTGAGTTTGTTGCGCTCCTTGGCAGAGAGAGAGTCAGGTAACTCTCGAGAAGAGAAGTCCGTGACCCCAAGCTGGTTAGAGGAATTGGAAGGCGGTGGCTCGACAGAGGGTCCCTCAAGATCAGAGGGCAGCGGCTCAGCGGAGGGTTCCGGGAGAGGAATAGAGACAATGTCGTCCTCAGATTCATGGTCAGGTTCAAGCCCTTCCTGCTTTGAAATTCTGTACTGTAGACATGCTGCAGTGTCGAAATTGACAGAGAGTGCCAGATCAAAGGTGGAGAATTCTTTTCCGGAGCGGAGAGTTCGACGAGCAAGCGGCTGGGCTAAGGTTGAGTTAGAATTGTCACGTTGAAGGATAAATAAAAGTATCTGGTAGCAAAAAAAAAAAAGAAATCATGGCAGAGTTCCAAGGTCGGATCTCGTTCATTTTCTTGCCCAGCTGAACGCGTCACCTTCTGCAACCGAGTTCCAGGGTCGGATCTCTTCGCATAGGGCTAATATTTCCGAGTTCCAAGGTCGGATCTCTTCATATAATGCGTCCAGAGGGTGGAGAAACAAGGTGGACTAGTACAATGAAATAATGTGCTTACCAGACATTTAAAGCTCCCTGTGGACTCCAGAGTAACAGTGGATGGGTATATGGGCCAAAAAATACGGTAGGAGGGAAGGGCCAAAGCACTGGAAAAATTGTGGTGGTGGTGCAAGAACGGGAACAGTCACATTTGTCACAGTTCGTCACAATTGTCACTTTTGGCCCAGCCACATCGATTCCTAAGTTCGTCGACTGCATCCAACAAAAACATATCAAGATGCGAAGATCTGGTATCTCTAGAGGCAAAATTCGGATGCTGGGAACCTCTCAAACGCCAGCTAATTCTTCTGCTCCTCCGGCAAGATACAGTAAAATTCTGCATAGCAAAAGCCTAGAAGAGCATCGACTGCGTGGAAAGGAAGAACTCCAAGAGGAATTACAAGGTTTTTTTGCCATGGATCTCTCTGTCTCTTTCGTGAATACTGATGGAGCCTTTATCTTAGCGATGGACCGAAACACAAGACAAGAATTCATTCGACTTCAGCATTTGGCAGCAAATGATGACTGGGAAGACATGGATGTGGACCCTTCAACCTCAGTGAATGCTGACGCTGTCTTGGAGGGCTCAGAGAGGATTGAGCTCAGCCATGCAGGTGGTGAGCTTCGCCAGGCGATGGAGGAGGAGATGGAGGAGGAGATAATTGTTGAGTATGTTTTTTTTGTTGTCGGGCATCCGGAACTAATTTTTGTAGCCGGCGGTGGGACTGGCATACTCGACGAGACCGAACAGAGAGATTAAATCAACAATTTGCTTCCCAAATGCTGGAGATGCTGAAGGCATACATGCATTGGTGTGAGTCTGCCGAAACTGGTCGGGAAAGATCCACGTCGGCCGAAGTTTGGATGATCACGGTGGTGGATATGTTTCGTATGTTATCTTTGTTTTTGTCCGGTGATAGACTTACATGTCTCATGATCTTCCAGGTACCGACAGAAGAGAAGTCTCCCTCGATCCACGAGGCGGTGGCATAAGCCCAGCTCTGATTATGGAGGGCCTGATCCCGTGTGCGCCTTTAAAGCCCTCTGTTGCAATCACTGTGAAGGTTCTGGAGGTGTATCGGGTTGCTCATGCTCGATGCCCTCAGTTCGCCATCCAGGCATTTGTCAAGACGCTTTGCGATCTGCATGGGGTATGTGGTCCTCCTGATAGATGCAGCTTTTCTGACCTTATTTTCCAGACGCCTTATCTGCCGTATCTACGAAAACAATTTGCTATTTGCTACAACTTGTATTTGGATCTTCGCAGAAATTCAGAGAAGATGGTTCTGAAATCGCTCGGCCGAGACTCCTTTTCATGGAGGCTAAAGCATGCATGTCCAGCTTGCATGTACAAACTCCAGGGCGAGTCCAAGCTCATCTACGACATTCTGGTTGCGATAGACGGTGGCAACTCTTTAAAGCGTGTTCTTCGTCGTTGCAAGGCCCACTCGGATGGAGATAATGGAACAGACACAGAGTTTGCGGTGGGAAAGTCAAAAGAATACACTGATACTCATGATGCTGGCGACAACTACTATCGTACTCGGGAGGAAGTCAATGAGTGGTCGAAGCAGCGCATTGCGGAGATGATGCCAAAAGAGGCAATCGAGGTATTTCCATAATTGGCGGTCGAGATCTGTCTCATCATGAAACTAGGATAATGAGCCCAATCCATGCGCCGATCGGTGGAAGAATATGGTTGA
>JAHHPV010017316.1:0-10023 GCA_023547045.1 Mycena sp. WM
TGTCTGAAACTACTCTTTGAGACTGGCAGTAAAATTCAATCCAATTCATAGCCACCTGTATATTCTTCAAGAGAGACTGACTTGTGGTGGATATTGCCTTCATGAAGGGGGTCTTTGCATTACTGGCAAGTATTCCCAGAGTTTTAGCTGTCACACCCATGCATACTGTAATGTCGTTCAGTTGGATCTGCACAGAAGTGCAGTTTGGAGACATTGTGGTCGTGGGAAGTATGCTTGCCAGATGTGCAGGATTTATCTTATACTCATCTGTGGAGATCTCATTTTCATTTGCTGCTAGCCCTGTCTTGATCTCCCATGCAGCATTCATCTGAGTGATTATCCAGATCTGTTGATATTCACAACAAGCTATACCGATCAGGTTAGGCTCCAATGCACAGTAGTGTTTCAAGCCCTGGTATGGAAGATGGAACCCACCAAAATCAACACTATCTTGCATGTTAGAAGTTAGTAGGCTCCCTTATTCAAATTAATCCAATTAAAGGGAAGGAACCAGTGAGGCCATGTTCATTGACAGGAAATTTTAGATCTGTATGCCCCCAGTGCCTCAGAATAATACAGTCGACCTGATCGCTGGGGCAAGGTTCGAGTGCAGCCTAGCCTCCCTCTTCTGATCTGTTTCATCACCTGTGCTAATTATTGGATTGTTCTGCATAAGTTACTCAGCACTGTAGTCAGCTTTCAATTCTCATTTGTGCTAATTTTTGGATTGTTTTGTATGAATAAGTCACTTAGCACTGTACTCATCTTTGATGTATGATTTACAAAGTGTGTTGTCCACTTAGAACACAAGGACAACTTCGGCAAGTGTGCTCCATGCAGCAGACCCTGTAGTGAGCCAGGGGGGTCTGCGGGGGTCACCCCTGCACTAGATCACGCAGAAACTTCAGAACAAGCTCAAAAAGTGGGATTTCATGTGAAAAAAAAAAAGAACAATAATAATATGCTTCAGGCAGTGAGCCCTATGACGACCAGATACATTAGTCTCTGTAACAGATACTCTAATAAATTTGATGACAAACAAGTAAGTATCAATGTTGGAGTCTGTTAGTAACCACAGGGGTGTTGTTGGCTGACCGATCAATTCTTTGTGGCCTTATTCTGGGGTGGCTTCTTGGGCAATAATTCCACAAATATTTGAGCATGTAGAGGTCCCTCTTATGAGACAAACCTTCACTTACCCCTAAACGATCGGTGCAGCTATTGTGATGATATCGGATAGGTTTATAAACAACAGATTAGCTAATCATCTTTTTAGCTTGATCATAGATTGAAGGATTGGCTAGCCAAAACACTTAATTCTCATCGGAGGATATCATCCATTTCACTTCATGAAGCTGCACAGATTGTTTTACATATATTCATGTTGTATTCATTGTGGTATGAAGGAAAGAAATGCCTGTGGGCACCCAACAATTGGACCATGATTGCTACAAGACTACGGATCACACAGTGGGCCTTAGTGGCAAGCATCCAGGGGGTCTGCAGGGGTCTCCCCCATGCCTATTGATACTTGACACTGAGATTAAGCTTAAACACTCAAAAACTTGCAATAAACTAGGTGTTGAATTATATAGATATGCCGTCAGGCAAAAGGAGGGGTCTGCTGGGAACATTGTTCCCCTCAGCCTTGAATATGGCATCAAAAGCCTTGTTGATTGATGTGTCATGTAAACATGTGCTAAGAAAAGATGACATAATGACATAGTGGGGGCAGCTAAGGGGGTTTCTGCAGCAGATACAGCATCAACCAATGCCACTTAAGCACACTTGATGCTTCAAGGGAGCTGTTATAGTTCATGAAAAATGTGACAAAAGAACCAAGGTTTCTAATTACCCAAGGTACACCTCAAAAATAGCCTACATTGCTCAGTCTTGTGGAGAGATAAAGTATGTGAAGGGTGTGATTGGGATCTGTGCTGAACTGAAGACATGATGGTCTAGTCTGAAGTTCTAAAGACATATAATCTAGCTTTTATTCTGCTGGATATCATGACTATATTATGCAGAATTTGTGGAAAATAAGTTGAAGCTCACATCCTGGTTTTACTTTGAGACATGAATAAACATCCAAATACAGTTCAATTCAAACAACAGACACAGCAAAACATAAATACATATTGTAAACTATCCTTGAGAAGAAAAGAGGAGCATAATTTGACCTGAATACAGGCACAGCAGAAAAATACACTTCAAACTTCAAACACATTGTCCTTGAAAGGATAACCACAATACTACTGCCAGAAAAGAGAAACTCAGATAGCAACCAACTTGGCTTGTTTGTTGTCCAAATTGGAAACCTCTGGGTCATCATCATCCACCTCTTCCACAATGCTGGAAGGTGCATTGAGCTCTGCCAGATGTGCTAGATTGATTCTGTGCTGTTCTCGCACATCCTCATCCATACTAGCCAGCCTTTCATCAATATTCTTGACCTGTTTGGCTTGAGATGATCGTTCAAACAATGATCTGGCTGTTTCCCAAAGCTCAACAGCTTTGAGCAGGTCATTATGCCTTTTTGACATGTCTCCAAGGTGGAGCATGCATTCTGCTCTGCTCTGATGGACATCCATATCAGTGAATCCCACCAATGCAACTGTGAGCAGGTTAACTACAGTATCCTCATCATCTTGGGTAAGGAATAAATTGCCCATGAATTGGAGAGCTTTATAGATGCCAAGCTTCTCTCTTGTCCTCAGAGAGTGTGCAAGAAGGACTGTTGGCCAGGGTGATACACCATGAAACCCATCCCACCGAACAAGATCTGCAAGTACCTCCAGACAACAGCCTACAATGTCAGCAGCATTCCCCCATGATAATTGTAAGGTTTTGCAAAGTATGATATTGGCATCTACCAGATATCCTTCCCTCAGGTTGAGATCTCCTTGCAGAACTTCACACCACTGCAACTCCCTATATGCTCTGATCAGTGATTTGCTAGTATCAATATTTTTTTGCACCTCCTGCTTGGGAGCATCCAGGGGGAGACCACTAAGAAGATTATTAAAATCCACTGGTACGTGGTCACTTGTTTGGCTTTTGATGGGAACTGATCGGCAACACCGGCGCCATCAAATCCATCAATTCGCGTCACGATGGTCTACGACGCGTTCGTGGGGTGACGTGTTGAGCTGGCTGTGTTCAGGCAATGTTAAGGCTATTATTAATGTCGTATCTAGCATGGGTTTCATGCCAAATGCTCAAGACTTCACTCTCTGTTCTTTATAACTCTACACATGTACTGGTATAATAAGTAATTTAACGGCCTCTCTGGGGTTTTTTAGTTTTGTGCTGATCTGACTCTGAGATCTCAGAGCCTGCTGACTGGGTTGTAGCACGGGCGCGTTTTGAGGGTGTTGTGGGATTAGATGATGGCAGGAGCATGTCAATTGCATCACTATCCGGGATTTGATGATCCTGCCTCCACTGCCTTGTCTGGGCTTCTGTAATTCCTAGAGCAACTTCTTCCAACTGTCGAATGAATAGCTCAGCCATAAATTCACGAGGAATTGAGGGCAGCTGATCTGTGTCCAGTGAATGTGCAGTGATGATGTGATACATTGCATTGTACTTCCATATTGTCTGTGGTTGTCGGGAAACTTCATTGACAGGACATAATGAACAATGAATTGGGACATTGGTGGACGGATTAGATTTTGTTGAAATCTTGGCGGAATTATAGCTCATCCGTGAATAATGGTAAGGGCAGCTTGACTTGATAGAGGTTGGTTTTTTGGGGTGAGTTAAATTGATAACTTGAGTAAAGCACCCATCCAGTCCACAGAATCCACAAGGCTCTAAACCAACTGGTTTGATCAGGCCCTCTTCTTCCATGTCCCGACGAGAGAGCAGTATGTGGTCACCAACATGATTCCGCATAGCACTAAGTTTCTTCGTAGTGCCACAAATAAAGCAGGGAATTTTGTCGTTTGCTTTAAGCTTAACCTGTGTTAGGTGAGCAGGCACATTGTTGACTACCAATGATGGGATGCCTGTAGAAATATGTTAAAAACTTGAATAAGACTGTGGGAATTTGAACTACATACCCCTTGTGTCACGATACGGAAGGAATTCAGGATTTTCCACCTCCAACAGCTGTGCAACATTTGCTGCAATCTCTATCCCTTCAGGATCGAGTAACTCCCATGCATGTTTCATCATTTCAGTCAACTGAGCTGTGGTGATTGTCCAAGTCGGGGAGTTGTCAGTCGAGCCAGAGGGTCTCGAAACTGAGGGACCCAGTGGATGGGTGAGCGGACCAGGAATGTCTACAACAAATCGTTTCCCCGTGTCCCGAGTATCTGAGTTCTCCATATCTAGACACAGATAGTTTCCCGTCCATTCCCAGAAGTCTGCAGGATAGGAATCCTTTCCTTGAGGATTTTTCATTTCCATGATTTGACAAACAACGGCCCCATTAAAGCTCTGGTCTTTAAGGTCTGTCAATGATGCTGCTGTTCGGATAGATTTGTCCTTCCCCACACGAATTCCTTTTACAAACAAAATACCCAAACAGATCTTGTCTCCTGTATGCATCAATGTGGCAACCAAGTCCCCTGACTTCAACAGGTCATTGGTATCCAGATCTCCTGGATCAAAGTCTTCAGATTGTTTGTTGTAGAAGTCCTCTAACGCTACACCACGTACTCGAAGGGTGCGCATGGTTGCTTTCTTTGATCGGTTCGAGCTCAGACTGGCAACAAGAGAGGATTTCAAGTATTTTTTGCCTTCTACCATCAAGAACTTTGAGAATGCAATTGGTGTTTCATTGGTGGGAGATGTGTCGTCATTGGTGGGAGGATTGTCATCAAGGGGCTCATCTGGAAAGAAATCATCAAGATCCATTCCAAGAGGCATGTCCTGAAAATTCTGATCTGGAACATCATTCTGGAGCAACTGAATCTCTTCTTGGGACATCCGAGGTAATAAACCTTCCCCAGTGCTGTGACCATCTGTCGTCTGATTTTTCTCAGATAAGCCAGAATCTTCTTCTTCTTCAGATCGCTTGTCCAAGTCTGACTCATGTTTAGCATCAACACCAACATAATGCCCTGTTGGACGGCACAAATCGTGATTGGGCTGGGAGAAGATTTGGCGGAAATCAATTCTGCCTGTTGCGCCAAAGTATTTTTGAAGCAGTTGAGATGCCAAATTCATGCCCGCTTCCCACTCTTTTTTGAGATCAACATCTCCAACTCGAACTTTGCCTTTCCATGATTTTGGATTGATGTGATCAATTCCGAGGGCACCAGTTAAGTTGAGGCGTCGATGACCTCGGTCTAGATCAGGATTTCGTTGAAATGCTGCATGAATTAGAGCACCAACAGCCAGCTTTGCCGCAAGCTGCTCAATGTCAAAATTGCGAGCATGATCCTGTGTACGACAATCTGAAAACACAACTTCAAGCCGATCGGTACCCTCCAGTATGATGTAGAACTCCAAGTCTGGAATTCTGCTATTATGAAGATAATGTTTTTCACAACAGCCTGAGAATCTGAATAAAGAGGTCCAGTCAAGCAAGCAGAACCATGTTTGATTTGGAGAGCAGCAGCTAAAAATGCATATGTTGACAAAGATTTGACTTGCTCTGAGAGGCTGTATTCCACTGTGATAAATGGAAAGAGAAAGTAGCTGAGCACCTGCGCATAGAATATGACGGCACTTCTGATCTGGATATCACTGGGACTCCGAGGTAAAGACAAGGATTCAAGTTGACACATTCGCTGGATCAATGTGACTGCCTTGGGAACATTTTGCTTATCACCTGGATTAAGCAATTCCTGGGCCTGAGGTCTGCTTATCTCCGGCAGGTCAGATAGATTTTGAACAACATCATGTGGTCGAATATTGGTCCGACCAATCATAACCCCAGAAGGACTCCGTGTTAATGTGGCATCACCTGAAATAAGTAAGTATTGGTACACTGGTATAATAGATTGAGCATACGTTTGAATATATGTTTTGGATCGCATGTTGAGCGCTGCCCCTGTGCTGAGGTATAACAGTTGAGGCCAATCAAACTGCACACAATTTTCCCCAGGGGAGACTGAGGATCCACCGGTGTGATCATACATATGAGATGTTTGGCTAAACGAAATGATGCATCTCCATCGCTTGCAATGGCTTTAATTGGGCCATGCAGAGCTTTGCCTTGTGGGTGTGAATCCCATGCATCCAACACCACCTTCAGCCACTCAGCAAGACTTACTCCTTTCTCTGTCTTGTCTGATGGGGAAACCACAATCGGGACAGGTGTATAGTGTTCACTTTCTGCATAACTGCCAAAGCACACTTTGCCGGGATCTTTCATGTCCTTGGCAAGTGCAACACGGACTTTTTCAATGGATTCCAGGCTATCTACCGTAGTATTAACACGGTGCGAGTGTTCACGACAGAGGCCAATAATTGTGTTTCTGTAGGGACAGAGTCTGCATTTTGTCTCCAGTGCTACACCATCAACCATGAGAACATTGCCAGTAATATGCCCGTTGATACATTTTGGAGGTGGCTTTATTTCAGGAGCTAAAAAACTGGAGATGTTGGCATTGATCTCTTCTTTTGTTGGTATCCCAATAGATGCTACAAGTTTTGGAACCTTTTTATATCTCCTGACGGTTGAGACAGATGCTAAGCCATGGGATTTCTGGAGGGCATAAAGTAACCTTGGACCACCAATTGCTTTGACAAGGAATGATATGTCCATATCACGGGTGCTGAAGCCACCGCGAGGGCCAAAAGTACCAGCATGTGCCCGCTCTAGAGCTAAAGCAATTGCACGAGGGCTTGCTCCTCGTTTCAGTGAGACTGTAAGCAAGCGTCGTAGACCTGCAATATCATTTGTGGCAAGCAGCATCATTATCCTTCGATGTTCGCTGATTTTTAAATCAGCCACTTTTTGCTTTCTCTTTGCATTGCTGAGCTAAATAGATATGAGTTTGATAGGATTGGCAGAGACCCGTACTTGACACACCTTGACCCTCAAATCTCTGTTGGTTTGTGCCATATTTTTCATCAGTTTCATCTGTTGCTCTGCACTGAGATAGTCCCAAGGTGTATTCGGTTTTGGGTCGGCAGTACTCGTCATGAATTTCTGGAATTTTGAGGATGAAGGCAAGGTCTGGCAAGGAATACACGCAGCATTTGCTTGAGCTGGAATTATTTCAGAGCAGTTCGCAGCTCGAAGCTGGAGAGTGTTATCTTTCCCAAAAGCTATAGGCTCCCATCCAACAGCACGAACACCATGCTGAAGATAAGGATATGTCAGCCAATGTGATCCCGGAGCCCATTGAACTGAAACTCCTGGACAAGGCTTTGAGCTGGAAGGGGGTGAGAAAGAAGGATGTTCTTGTTTGGCCGGATCGGTGCTTAATAGCCTGGATAGACCAGTGGTAATATTGCCAAATGATTCCTGTCACAAATGGGTCTGTTTGTGTTGTGTATATGAGGCACCGTAAATCGGATAATGTTGTTTTGGAGTTACTGCCCCTGCTGGTGTAGAACTTCCGGAGGCAGTTGGAGTCTGCAATGGTTTGAGTTGAATTCAGGCTGCTATGAGTAAATCCCACTGTTAATGTTGACCCAGAAGCCGTAGGAATTTGAATGCGAGAAACAGCAGGTTGAGCCTAGAAATTTGTTGTCAGAGTCTAGTTGGATATGGTTCTGACATACCCTTGATTTCACCTTTGCATTGCATGCCTGACTGTTTCGGTGCTTCAAAAGATGATATCTACTTGCTGCAATCGTCAATTGGATCTCTGTCCCACACAGATCACAAGTAGCATAGTGAACAGTGGTCTTTGGGTCAATTCTTGTTATAATTTGACCAGGAGGGTCCTCCAAGTCTATAGTAACAGGGGTATCAGCTCAAGCCACCTTTTGCGTGGTTGAACGCGGAGCCATGATGGGGGGTGGGACAGAAGATGGGAGGTGTCCCAAGTATTATTATTATAGGATAAAACTGTCTTCGTTGATTTCATACCGGTGTGCTGGGAAGATAGAAGTGTTATTGTTATAGGCCAGGGCTGTCTTTGTTGATTTCATATAGATTTCATACCGTGGTGCTTGGAAGATGGGAGGGTTCACAAGTATTACTATTGTACCATAAAACAGTATTCTTTGATTTCATAAAGATTTCATTCCGGATCTCGGCCTAGGGACACAAGGAAACTGTATTTGGCCTAATAATCATAGCCTCGGAGCCACCTGAACACAGGTTGACGCGACGAACACATCCTAGACCAGCGCGATGCGAATTGATGGATTTGATGGCGCCGGTGTTGCCGATCAGTTCCCATCAAAAGCCAAACAAGTGACCACGTACCAGTGGATTTTAATAATCTTTTTAGTGGTCTCCCCCTGGGAGCATCCATACTCATTTGAAGTTGAGCAACATTCAGTGCAGCAAGTCCCTGATCATAGAGTGCCAGAACTAGAGAGCTTTCATAGAGAATTTGAGTCTGAATGTAATAGGCCTCAAGATATTCAGATTTCAGTCTGTGGGCCTCTGCCTGGGTAGTCTGGATGCTATACTTCAAATTACCACCAAACATTCCGCAAAGACCCAAGAGACTTATTGCCCTATTGCAAATGGAGATGCTTTGGCTGTATTTACCCAGGGTATTCAAACAGGTAGCTGTCATACATAATGACTGTGCTTCAAGGTAGAAATTTCCACAACTCATGGCAAGCTGCTGGGACTCATATGCAATGGATTGAGCAGCAGGGTAATCACCAAGCTGCCACTTCATCCATGCAACACGATACAATGCCACAGCATGTTGAGTGCTATTGCCAGTTAAACTCATTGTAGATATAGCACTTTGGAAAAAAATTGTGGCACTGGGAAAATCATTCTTGTGATCCAGATAATAGTCTCCTGCAATCAGGTAGAGTTTGCCTGGAGGAATTTATGAGTCATAAAGAATGTTATTCATTAAATCTACCATACATTTAATATCTGTGTCCTCAAACAACTCCAACAGTTCCAAAACTTGTAGGATCAATTTCTGTGGATCAAGTATTACTGAATGCCTCCATGTAGCTAGCATTTCAGTTAGGACATAAGCCTCCAGTTGATAGTCTCTGGGTATTGGAAACAAATTATGGATCTGGACAATGAGAGGAAAAAAGCCTTGCCCAATGACTCGGCCAAATGCATTCAGATAGCATGCACAGTATATGCTATCCCTCAGGTCTGGATGGCCCTGTTGAAGCCCATGATGGAGCATATTCTGAATGTTTGCCAGATTTGATGATATCCGAGCAACTGTAGTTGAACATGACAAAGTTCCACGGTGTTCATGATAAAACTCAAGAAGCTCTTGGAAATGCTTTAGGAGAGGTTGTATGAGGTGATTTCCAGGTGGTTGTATCTTCTGCATGTATTCCCTAATTGGAACCAGTACTTTCAGCTGTTTTTGGTCATCACTGTAGGCCAAACTGGTGCCAATCAATGTGGCTTTGCATCCTAGGATATTATCAAGGGCGAGTTTGCTTTGAAGCAAGTCTGCAGTTGAAAGCCCATCAGGGAGAATGGACAAAAGGCTCAGAAGATCTTTGGCCTGTGGGAGAGTGTTCAGCCGAGGGCTTGACAGAGACAATGCAATGGATATATCAAGGTTGGATCTTTTATCATGTCCATCTGAAATCAGGGATGTCTTTTCCTGTTCCCAGCAGGATAGCACAGTGGAACAGCCTTCTGTATCCACTAGATTTGCAAGGAGATCAATAGCAAGAGGCATGTTGTCAGTTAAGGCAAGAACTTTTTTGATCTCTGTAGGCTCATGTGTACCATCAGCAATATCCATGAATGTCTTCTGGGCTGCATCTTGGTCCAGAGGCTCCAGTGGAGGTAAAAATGGGTGAGTCCAACGAACTTTGCCTGGTCTTTCTGCTCCCCGCATTGTAATCTAACCAGATGTCAGCAGTATGTACAATGAAATAACTACATACCCACTATGAGTGCTAGATGATCTACATCTGTGAGAAGGGACAAAAATTCTTCAA